>JAAAKM020000178.1:0-30344 GCA_010016025.2 Alatinidae sp. Z8VKAUB7J3 | reverse complement strand
TTGTTTAATTTTGTAAAATAATTTAAATCTAAAAACAAATTTGTAATTTTGATGTATTATTTTATTTTATTTTTGTAACTATTTTTATGGCAAAAGAAATACATACATAGATACATTGTACTTGATGGTACCATAAATATCCCATCCAAGAATGCCATCTTGTCATTATTGCATGCTCTGCTAAAAAGTCTTTAAGGACTCGAACGAGGAAGATATGCTTTCTTAAGGATAGATTTTTGCAAAGATATAAGATAAGATTGTTATCCATGTTTTACTGTGAAGTGGGATGTGATTATAAAGAAAAATTGGCAGGGCTCATCTTTTCCACCAAATTCGTGTAAAGATATTTCTACAAATTTACAAGAATCGTAGATTCCCCAAAGGCTCTAATGTTGGGCTTCTTCTCTTGAACCTCTCTCGGGAAACCTTGTATTTAAATTCTTGTCAAGTAAGCTTTCATCATAGTTGGCTCTCTATTGATCACAAACATACCCCTAGAGGACAATTCACTATATCTTTATAAATCCATAATTTGAACCATATGTGGAGTAATGTTGCCATATATGGTCAAGTGCACCTATCTTCCATTTGAAAGATCTGAGCTGAATTTTACATCAACTCTTAATTTGACTCATCCTGTGCTTTTATGGAACACTTAAAACTGTTTCACATCGTCGGGCTGTCATTATTTACTAGGAACTCTCTTCTCTGGCTTTACCCTCTAGTCTTCTTACCGTATGAAATTCTTACTTTTTGCTTTCTCTATACTATAATCCTAATAGATTTTAGATTCTTCATAATACACTTCTTGCGGTTTGGTCTTCCAGTTAATTAACTTACCATATTTATGCTCTCCTTTCCATTAGCTCTTAACGCACTAGGCATTTTAGACTTATTTTAAAATAATCTTGATAATGCCGTAGTAGTGCCAACTTTCTTTCAACATCACTCCAGTTTTGGTTGCAACATAGCAACTGCTTCCCTTGCGAACTCCATAAAGTCTTTCCCTGTTCTCCCAATATGTATATTAGTTAAAAGGCGATTATCAAAGTAAAGTAAAATCACAATTCGAGGCTTCAAGGTGTTGGTATACTTTAATCACTTTTTCGCGGATTATTTACTGGCACTGAGCAGTGTGCACAGACGCAGTCTACTACATCGTCGCACTAGTCATTTTTTTTTTCTCTTTTCGTATTGTTCCAGTTATTCTCCAAAGGCTCCATAATCAACCAATTACTGAATCGGTGCCACTTTATCTAATATTTTGTCAATGGAAACAAAAAATTTTAATTTTATTTTATTTTAAACTCGTATTTTTTAAAGATTTTGGTGTTCATCGCTTTGTCTTCTTAGTGCATGACCTCTACCACTTACTAAATTTCCTTTATCTTTGTGTGTTGCTGGCCACAAAAATTCCTTTGCTGTCTTGCTATACTTCTGATGATAATATGGAAGGGCTAACATGTTTTCAAGAAAAATAATCTTCCATAATGCCATCGACTGTATGTTTTCATGTTAATTCTCTGCATCGACTGACAAAGTTCAAGATATTTTTTTTGCATTACGCTACGTCTACATAAAAACCAACACAAAAGTTACTTACATAACCATAAGCACTATTGCAGATAGGGCTCCTGTATTGAAGTAGGAGTCCATTCTCTTTGTTCTATAAAGTATAACAGTGTAAAAATAAAGTTATTGAAATAACATGCTGTAACCTATTAGGTTTTTCTAATAAGCAGCTATAATTAGTAAGCAGCTTTACAAAATAGTTGCCATAGATTCTCTTATTGCATACACCGTAAGAATTACAGGACATCCTGCCGTTTCTATGATTTCTTCAATTCCACTTCAATTTGCTGATTATACAACATCCTATTTCCCTTACATAGTAGATGGACAGCTACGCATAAAAAGAACTATCAAATTGGATATGGCTAAGTTTGCCGCCTTCCTATTACAGAGTAATTGGAAAATAACACATTTGTGACTCTGATGTGCTTTCCAATCGTTTCTAATGTTTACGTTAGTCCTCCTGTAAAAGGAATTTACTCTATCTAACTTACAACAAGCTCATCAGAAGTGTTGCGTCAACGAGGGAACTTAGCACATGTTATAGTATGGGTAAGGTAGCACCGCAGGTTTGCTGTGCAAATAGCAACGATGTTGTGAGATTCAAGAAGTAAATTCATATGAGTTTCAGTTTAGCTGTAAACAAGGTACGGAGATGTAAGGCTTTGTTACAACCCTGCACGAACATTTAGTTGAAATAATTTAAAACAAAGCATAGTGTCGTTATGTTGCCTTAACTATAGCGTTATTCGTGCGGTTATGGACGCTGTGCGCTTACAGTCAATATCAGCCTGGCAGAGTGTAGGGGGAAAAGAAAGGTTGAATTTAAAAAAAAATTGATAACAAGGGATAATCAGCGTAGAAACGCAGGATGCTGATAGTGCTCGTTAGGAGTAACTAACAGGAACACTCAATTGAGAGGAAAGTATTATCTTGTACAAGTACAGAGATGCAAAGTATAAACTGGAAAATAAAATTCTTACCTATATCAGTCGACATCAGGGTATAGTGGACCGGCTAACTTCCATTGAATCTTTAGTTGCCGAGGAGATACATGTTGCAAAGCTCCTGAAATTGAGCGCTCCTAGAAAATGACTACATAGCAAATCAAACAAGTATCTAGATTATTTTGTAATTCATTGTCTTGGCATATTTTTTCGTGTTATCACTGAAGTTAGTTTGATAACTACGAACAGTTAACAAAGCCAAAAAAGTTAGAGTGGCAAATGGCTACATTGTTTTATATACTTCTGAGGTTATTTTAATTGGAAAATATTGTATCAGGTAAATGTTTCACTTATAGAAATGTTTAGCCTGAGCCCTAGCCGAGGCGTTAAAGGCTCAGGTAATCAATATTTATTTTACGCATATAATAGTCGCGTACTAATTGCAATGGAAACTAGTGACAAGGCTTGAACTTTCTACTTATTGCCTTGTAAGGAGAGTGAATTGAGAATGCATGACATAGAAAGAATAAGATTGACGTTAATAACACGGAAGAAAGAGGTATATGTCATAGAACACTTTAAAATATTTATTGGAGGAAATATATTTAAAAAGGGAAATTATTGAAAGCAAGTTTTAGAATTTATAAAGGATTGTTTAGTTTAAGATAGTTACAGTTGTGTCAAGAAAACCAGGAAGCTGTATCCTAAAGCATTTGATTTGAGAGCTTTTGACATCAAGGACATGGAGACAATCCATTCAGACTTTTATTGGCATAGTGACAATGTGTCACTTGCCGGTTATTGGTATCATAAACCATCACAGATTATCTATTACTTTATCATAAGCTAGAATAGAATATGAAGAAGCCACCAATGCAGGAAGCTAAGTATTTTACTCATTAATTTTTGCCTTAGACGGTTACAGCCTACTGTTGTTAGGCCATAACCAGAGTTACAGTGCCTTGCTCCGAACCAAATTTCACGAATTTAGAAAGCACAAGGGTATGAAAAAGACAAAACTAACCGATTTTTAACGTGTTGTGCAAGCGATGTTATGTTAGCGGACATTTTCAACTAAAGCCTAAGTAATTGACTCTTGGCAAAAATTCGAAATGTTAGTCAAGTTGCTAGTTTCAATTAGTCATCTTTGTATTTGTTCTTTTATTTGTATGATCACATAAATTTCCCAGGCAAAGGAGTCTGTAAAGATATTTAGTCAGGGAAACTCCACACACTGTATGGTATGAATTAAGTAGCTCAATAAAGGTACTGTAGTAGAATTGTAATATAAGAATACAACTATGAAAGCTTTGTAAAAAAGAATCAGATGAATTTCAGTTTAATAATATTCGAGCCAAGGAGATGTAAGATTTTGTCATACTCATGTTGGATTAACTTTTTAAACTGACTAAAGACTATTAGAGACTTCCTCTTTTGCATTTACTACAGAGATATTCAAAACAGTTAACAAATGGTGTTCCTACATATCCTACGCTCATGATTGAAGCTACAAATAAGCACGGTGGACACTGACTGCCTCGGCGGAAACGTTAGCCCTCCCTGCCCTCTTATAGTTGTCTAACTGCAAAATTTAAATTGCAATGTTGGCTTTGTTTTGCTGTCGCGTTATTCTTTTGGCATTTGACACGTACCTTCGATTAAAATACATACATAGTCTTTATATCATTTAGGTCAGTGTTTCCTGTCCTGACCTGACCTTTCCGTCCCACCCCCGAAAGGGCAAAAGGCTTTTTACCGGAGAATTATTTGGTTATCAGCATTGGAATTTTATTTGCTGTCTTTTTCAAATATGAAGGAGGGCGAAAATGAAGGCATTTGACCAGAAAATGGGCGGCAAACCTTAAAAGGTTAGGCAGCGTAAATTTAGGTAAACAATGAATTAGAACTTACCCAGGCCACACCCAGTTCTTGGGTCAGCCCAAATAGTAGAAGATTATCAGCAACAGACTCCAAGTTGCATCAGAGAATGTCAACAGAGCTGAGATCTAGCAAGATTAGATCTAGCAGACAGAGAGAGGGGTGTGGATGTAGCAGAAGCTGTTGGCTTAAATATAATAGGTGAAATAAGTATGTTTAAAGAGGCCAAAGATAACGCCTTTACTACATTGCAAGTTGCACTGAAACGTAATTGCCAAGGCAAATTTTTACTGTGCTCGAGTGATGGTTCTTTCACTGTATTAAGTTTTAAAAAGTCAATGACTGGCTGATTTCTCTTTAATGAATTGAACCAAAAATATGAGCAAGGTTTTTTCAATATGGTTCACCGCTGTTTGGTACCTCATTTGTATGACGTGTTAATTAGATATTTTCTTCAAAGCTCATGTACTCCTTTTACAAAGCGTTATAGGAAAGAAAATTCCTCAAGAATAAATTCTGCGAAATTTATTCAATTAAACTCGCAATGGGGTTTAGTAATATACTTTGAAAACTGACTGAGACATTAACTTTTCATGGTGTTTTAACTTCAACAATAGATGCGCTTGATTAATTGCTTTTAGATTCGCATCACATCCGAACTTTATATCATAACTAAGGATCTTACTTTGCAATTTAGTCCACAACACGACAAGGCTGTAATCTTGTCAATGTCTGGTCTCTTATCCCCTGTTGATTTCCTTTTGGGCTACCATATGATCTGAGACTCACACATTCCAGTCCAAAAGGCAGGCCTATCATAAAACTTGAGTCTAGGAAGTCCTTGCATCTCCATTTGACGTATCACATAATATGTCTCTTTCATAACTTCAGAATCGAACCGTTGTTGTAGTAGTAATAACTGGCTTGTTGTTTACTATGAAGTTTGTGAGACGGTGAAAAACACCACAACACTCGGCCACAACAAAAACTAAATTGCTTTTGATTAGATGGCACCACAATTTGCAAAAGTCACTCCTGGTTAACTTTGCTTGCAGGACAGTCTTTAACTACTCTTTGTTAACCAAGGATAAGTGATGACTAATTACCCTTTGTGGTGTGTCTAATAATATTATAAGACATATTCTATTCGAGGCCATTTCAATTGGTAGATACCTACTTCAATCGTAGGGTTTTTTTCGAATTTGTATGAATAGGCACATATTGTACCTTTGTGGATTTGTTATCCTGATGAGTTTTACAAGTAAAAGGGAATCTTAACTAACTAAACTATCATACGTTCTGGGACAGACACCTCGTGTTTAGCAATTTTACTAGTTAGTCTTGTGAGTCACTTAAAAGTACTCGAGTAACAAAGTGTTGTTCTGTACCTGAACTCATATGGTTGTGTGGAAAACGGCAAACGTCATTAGAGACTTTAACCGTACCTCCTTTATAATCTTCATGGGAAAAGGTATGGAAGTTTTTATCACACCAGTTGCCAATCGCTTCCCTTTCTACTTGTTACTGGATAATCAACAATTGGTTACTAAGAATTGTTATTTAGAATTATGTAGGCCTACAATGGAAAGTTGACACATTTAGCATATATTTCATCTGTCTGCTCATCTATTTGCAGGCAAGGCACCTTTATTAGTTGCTCTCTGTTTTACATTTAATCTCTTTCATGCACACACTAGTTACGTGCACGAGTTACGTGCGTGAATGCAATTACTTTGCTGCATCAGTTATTTTGAAAACAATCTTGCTTCCCTTTAAAGTACTTTAAACTTCTTGGGCATATGGAACACAAAACAATGTACTCTACACTCCAGCAATTCAGTAGTAACTGCGGGTGCTGAAATCCGCAGTCATCTATTACTACTTAGCAGGGTTTCGGTTGAAAGTCTGCAGTACTGTCTGTAAAAGTTTGCAGAATAGAAATATGAACTTGCAAAGCAACCGTGATGTCTCTTCAGCAAGGACCCCAGTAACATTTGCATGCTTTTCTCTCTTTTGCTTGAAGCATAATTATAGCTTAAATAATTAATGCTGCTGCAAAAGCATGTGACATCTGTTGAAGAGCCTGAGACGTGTTATATGGGATTTAGCACAGTGGAGCCGTGTGCTTCGGGTATGCAACGTAAACCAGCCCCCCAAATGGCCTTTAAAACTTCTGTACATATATGACATGAACTTTGATTGCTTTGCCCACTCAACGTGTGGCACATACACAATGGACTGCATGCGCTCTTTCATAGTTATTCCTTCATTATTTCAACCCTTTGCAAGGCCGTGAACTAAAACAACTTTTCATAAAGCATCAATAAAGTAAGACCTAGTGTTTTCTTCCATTGTTTCACATCTCCTCGAGTTTCATGTCGCTGACTTTTTTTATGTGTGGGCCTGGAAGTCATTGCATCCGCGTTAATATTCTACTTGTCTATCCTATTATCGCGTGAACAGAAAAATTCTAGGCGTTAGATAACTTCCTGTCTTTCTCTGCATTAAACAAAACTCATTGGATTCATTGGATACAAATGCAATATCATCATTGCGGTCTAGTCTCTGTAAGAGAGAAAATAGGTAGAGATAAAATCTTACTAAAAATAGACCATTATGTGAATATGTGTAAACTTATTCATGCTCATTTACTAAGTTGGTCTCCTGATTTTCACTTACACATCTACGTACTTTCTATTTACTTATTTATGATGACTTAACTGGCCTGAAAATAATTCTTGCCTAAGGCGGCCATGTGGATAACGTGGGCACTGGGTAGAGGGATCACTAATGCCGTATTTATGGCTGATAGAGATACAGATACGTATCACTCCAGTTACCGTAGGTTTGACATCCCTCGACGCATCGTCAGTTTACAAGACAGCGATTTCAAGTATTTATTAACCATCTTACCATGGGTCTCAAAGCGAGGTTTTTTGTCTACTTTTTGCTATGCCAGCATTTCGAAACGAGTTTTGAGCTTCTACGCAGTATATTACTCCTGTTAACCGTTATCACATTAGTCTTTTAGATATTTTAATTTAGACAGAAGAAACTTTTCTCAATGTCAGATACTTTGATGCCAGACTACTTTTCGCAACTTTCTTAAAATTGTGTCTCCGTTGAGTTAAAAGACAAAATTGGAAAATAAGTTTGACTTTGGTACCATGTTACTAGTATCACTTAACTATTTCCTATTACATTCTCATTAGAAACAGAGCCTCTTAAACAAATTATGACGCATAACCTATTAACTTTTCTATATTCAACAACAATATAAATAACATGAGAATTACTTTAACACCTGATCGCTTGATTGTATGCAGATCTATGTTACATAACGGGACGTGTGCAATATAAACGCCGACAGAATTCGAAGTAACATCATCAAGTGCCCTTTAGAGATTAATAGAGAAATATATAGCATGATTGGGGAAGGAAATGGGTGAAATTGAGTACAAGCAAACCATCGAACGCTATCGATGAGTTATTAATAAAATTTCCTTAAAATCTAAATTGTTGATTACTGAAACAATAAAATCGTATGAAAACTGGACGACGTTAAAATAACGTAGTGTTGAGAAGGGGACTCTATTTGTCCTCCATGGGAAGGTTTGCAGATTCAAGTTGCTATCAGTGAATGCAAGGCATGCGATGCATGCCTTAAAATTCTCAAAAATACCCATACCGTAATCATGTCCATATCCGTGTTAAAACCTTGTTGTTGCTTAGGGTCGATGTGCAGGAGAGGGAGAGGATCTGATCTCAAATACGCAAACATCTTCATTCTATTCATTCTAAATAAACAAAATCATCGGCTAAAAGAAATACTCTGGGGGGAGTGATGGCAATTGAATCCGAGTTCCCCTGCCCCATAGCTGTCGGCCCTGTTTCGTGTGAAATCTATTTTACCTTAGGTTTTGATGCCTTACCTTCCTATTACTGAAACTTTGTGATTTCCTTATTATTTAACACTTATGCCAGACTACAGTAAGACAACAGCTATCCACGAACGACGGTTTAAAAACGTTTACAAATGGTCAAAATAGAAAACAGAACTTACAGGGAAGTGAACCATTTATGCAAGAGGGTAGAGTGATTTTGTTTCTTAGTGACAGAGACTTGCCGCATTCGAAGATTCCATTGTGTTTCAGTCAAACCTCTTTCGCAATAACAATTAAAAGTGATGACAACGCATGCATTCTTGAATTTCTATCTAAAGCCCAGCTTTCGGAGCAAAATTGATAATCAAGTTGAGGATTTATTGGATAAAATATTTAGTAAGAAAAGATTTGCCATCGACGCTACACATGATAGAGAACAGGAGACCAGAAAGTTTTAGAGAGGCAGGTAAAGAAGAACACTGATATTTTAAAAAATTTGATTGTGTGATAGATGGACAGAAGGATCGAGTTTAGCTGTAAATGAAACTGATCCATCAGATTCTTGGCCCTATTTAGCTCAGGATTTAGTTCTCATTTCATTCTGCTCGGGGGAAAGAGGGTTTGGATTACCCAAATTTACTTCAATCTTACATTCTGAAATACTAAATATCGACAACATTTTAGTACTAAAACGGTAGAAAAAACTTGGTTTCAAAAAATATAAAAATATGAAAAATGGGGTTTTATAGTACAGTGTGTTAATAAATTCCTAATTCTTCGTTTACCAGAGAACAATGTTGTATGTTTTTGCATCTTTTCCCTTGCATGCGTAACTTATTAACTCTCGGCACTTCCTTGATATGCTGACTTGGGTCACTAAAAGTATAGAACTAACGTGCGTAGGACACTGGAGAAACAGACCGTAATAATAAATAAACGAATGCAATTTTCTAAAAGCCACAGTGCATAGACATTATGAGATAATAGCTTGGAAACGTTTTCAACATCAAGATGAAAAGATTCTTGAACAGATATTAAAGCAGCAATACATAATATACAGCTAACAATAATACCCTCTCGTACAAACATGGAATAAAGCTATCATATTCAGTAAAGAAGTCCAGTAAATATTATAAAAAGCTATTTGATAAACACGAGTATTAGAACCGGTACTTGTACGCTCTGCAACAATATCCGAAAAGGCTGATTTCTGATTGATCTCCGTCTCACACGTAAAGGTAATATTAGAATGTTTGGAAATAAGATATTGACTATTGTTGGGGCTGCCAAGGGGTAGTAAATAAAAAGATCATTGAACTCTTCTAAGGCCCTCTGAGTCAAATGGATAAGTATTTGCAAGCGAATGAAATCAAATCATGCTCATAATATAGACTTTTATTCACAGTCTCTTGATCGAAGACCCCTGATGAACTGTAGGACCGACATTGAAACTAATTTTCATTACCTGATTATGGCAGAGATTGTTCATTACACTAAACCTAGAAATAGTGACATTGAAAGTCTGAAAAGCTGCAAGTAGGGTTTGTACTTTATACAAGAAATCGAGATGACTGGCTGTATCAGTTACACTTTCAAAAACGTCTCAGCACTAACACGTGAATGCCAGTGTGCGTGTACCTTGCTAAGTAACAGTACTTAAGATTTCAATCAAGAGCTGTTATTGATGCTGCTGTTATGCACTGAGAAACGCTCACTGAAGAGGTTTTTTCATTCATAGTGAATAAGCACGTTCTAGTAAATTGAATTTTGTACTGATTGCTTCTTGGGGCTAGCTTCAACTAGCCCTAAATGCTTAAATTTTAGAGAGATTCCATCAAGCAGAGGGACAGGAAACATTTGAATAGACGACATTTTCACAATAACTGATTGGTTGATTTTCTTTCTGTTTAGTGCTAACCCCGTGAGATTGTGACTGGATTAGTTCAGCCACGGAATGTTGCTTAGTGCCCAAAAGATAGACAGGCAAATGACATTGACATGAAAAGAAGGAGATAAAGCTTGGAAATTAAAGGAAGTGATAGCATTGACACAAAGTGTATAGCTCAAACGAAAATTAAAACCTTACCTTTAAAAATCTTGGCCTGGGTTGAGCCCCACTAGCCCTATAGCAGGCGCTGCCACTGACTCTATCTATCTATGTAAAACGCATTTATAGAAATGTTCACAGAGAACATTTTCTCACAACAAGCCTAGATGGAAGAGCTACTGTAAAACCTATCACTATTTATTTTTTATTTCTTTAAACGATCATGAAATTTTAATTTTCGCAATAATTGGTTCCCCTCACATACGGAAAGTATATAAGGGCCACTTTCTTCTATGGGTTTATTTTCTTCACAATCAATTTTCTCCTCAAAAGTTATCAGATACCAAAAAGTACAGTCGCTTTTTCAGACAGCTGAAAATTCAAGACACGCTTCTTATATTCATGTATTTTACTATTGCCATCCGCATGAACGTAGGTCCTCAATTTGCACATAAACACATCCGCACACACACACATCTTTGACCGACAGACCGACGACGTTTTGTATAGGTGTAGATCTTTGGTCTTACTATCTTCCTCTTGATTGCTCCTCAATAAAACATGAATAACACATGCAGTAACGCTAATATTACAACGTTGTGGTCTTGCATTATTCCATCGTGACATTTACCGGTTGTGGGCAATAAATATTTACTTTTTGTTTTCATTTCCCGAGGTTGGTATAAATCAACTATGAGAATGCGGTTAACCACGGCTTTTGAATGTGTTCATTATGACGAGTGATACTGATACTGATAAGAAGTTGATGATTTTGCCACTCATCATCTCTTCCTTCAGGGTGAAACAAGACGGATTCTCGATGATTTTGTCTACTTCACAGGTAGGTGAACCATGTCTCTTCAAAGAATATTAATTATACATCTGCTCTGTTGCATGGTGCTAAAAATACTAATTATTATGGCACTACGTAATGAGTAAACGTATTTTTAATGAGTTTGAAGCGAAGTAAATGCAACTGAGCATTTTTATCGATTTGAACTATGCCCTCCTCTATTTGTTTTCATTTCTTTAATAATATTACTCATCCTTCGTTCAACTTATCCATTGTATTTAAATGCAAAAGGGAAGCAAGTTATAGTTAGGTTCTGCGTTTGATTCATTCTGTGCAGATTATTGGATTGTCACCGAAACGTATACGCTCATATATCAAAATAAATAAGGTAATACTTAAGGCATGAAAAAATGCTGTTCGAAGCTTTAGAAATTTAGCAACTGCACAGGGAACATATATTAACCTAATCCTCATCATTTCCATTATTGTATTCTAGCAATCAGCTGTACTATTTTTAGGTGAAATAGTTGACAGCTATTATATACATATTACCTGTTTCGGTCTAGAACTTTGTATGTCGAAACATAAATTATTAGGAAAGGAAATAAACAAAATCTTGTATCATACATGTAGTCTTACAGTAGACTATGCAACACAAATTCTTATGATTTGTTATAATACTCAAGAATGTTGAATTTTAACGTTAACATTTTCTGCTTGGCTACAACATAATTTACGCTGAACAAGAACTTTTTACAATTTGTTTAACTGTTCTGCTCAGCCAGTGCCAAATTCTTATGTTGAAACGAATAGCGTGGATGTTACGGCTAAGGCAATAGAGCACACACTTCGTTAAAAGTCCCCGGTTTGCAGCTAAGTGGTGACGTATTTCATTAGTATCCCTTAAAGTAAATGCTGTTTAACTACTGCGTTTGTCTTCTTGTGTGAAGAAATAAAATCAAGTAAAGACAAGGGAAGGTTTACATGCGGGTGTAGATGTACAAAAGTGCCATCGATTCTCGATGGTGACATACTTTCTACTTCTCTAGTGCTCTTTTCAAAACTAAAATAAAGGTGGTAAAGTGATATTCAGATATTAATACTGTTTTTATTAAAGCTAGACCTCTATGAACTTCTTCAGAGATTGAAACGTTTTGTTATTGTAACAGTTTACTTGTTATGTCGTGGGTGTTGTACCACTCTCAACAGTAAGTATCCTTTCACTGCTCAAAAGAAGAGATTACTTTGGCCTTCTGTTGTTGGTGACCTTCGTCTCATCTGGTCATAAACAACGAGAAAAATAAATCCTTTTATGTTTTCAAAATTTTCAAACAAGGAGTGAAAATGGCAGGTCACGCAAGACAAAGTTGACAATTTTGAATCTCCTGTGATCACAATTTAGCTCAACGTTGATCCACAAAAGCTCTGCACGCGATCTCTGAGATGAACATTTATATTGAAAAGCTTTTTTTGATCTATCTTATACGAGATAAGCGATTGGTTTCATTAGAATATGAATGTAGGGTTTGAAATAGGCACATATTATTTAAATGTTACTGTAATCCTGATTGTTTGTCTGGTTGAAAATAAACCCGTAGCTTACTGATTTCTGTTAGCCTCCCAAATTCCTATTGTGGAATTAAAATAATCAACCTTCTATTTTCCGGAATCTCTACAACACCTTACCATCACTCACGCCATGCTCTATTACAATTTATTTAATGTCGTATTTCATAGTTTGAATTTTAAAATGTATTTATGAGAAAGTAAGATGTCAATTTAACAAATATACGTAAAATCAAATGGGTGTATTCAATAATCAACTGTTTTGCGCACTTAGAGATTTGTTGTAGAAATGAAGGTACTCACAACATACTGCGCATTAGTTAACAAACATTAAAGATCTATTCCAACTCAAAAGTAAACATCGTCCGATCTCTGTTACATCTTATTTTGTACTAAAAACAGCACAAACAGCAACAACAAATTCACCTGGCAATATGCTCGATTATTTGCTTACTAAAGTGGCCTGGGTCTCATTAATATTTCGAAAAAGGATCTAACTCTTAAGTCATATTCATTTGCTATGAACCTAACAGAAAACATGGCCAAGTCAAAGGTTAAGCTTGCAGTGGGATATTCGTGAACCAAATCAGAAGAATGACATTCTCCCATTATAATATACGTATAGTATAATACGTCTGATCATAATATCTCGCCACCAAGACCGGGAAGCATTGGGTTCGTGACCCCTCCACTTTTCAGAAAACGTATCATTTGAACACTGCTCCACCTCACCCCGCCCCTACGCACATTTGGACCTATGCAGCAAAGGATAATAGACATAAAGCCGCGACTCATCCTTTTAAATCCGGTATTTCAACTGCTTGCATTAACTATGGACATTTTCAAGGTCTTTGTCTAACCTGGTGCTTATTAACTTAACAACTGAGCTTACCGTAATAGCTACAGGAGGATTATGGATTGATTTAGGTAAATCAGTATACTTTAAGTCACATGCTACTATCCGTCTATGTAGACCTTCTCAAATGTCCTTCCCGCATTACGTGGTGTCCATGCCCCTGATCATATAGCCTGTCTCTAATTTAAATACTCTTTTTAAATGACATCTTTAGAATCTACAGCAGCTAGTGCCAGTAGCAATTTTCGTCGGAGAAAACTCTATATAGCCAAGTTAACACATGACTTATTTGAAATATTTTATAAAACTCCGGCGAAAATTCTTTACCATTTTAAGTAGGCCGTTTAAACTACTGGACATTGGTTTACAAGGATCAGCATTAGCAATATAAAAGAATCATTTAATATTAGTTCCAAATTAGCAAATGCATAACCTGTAGCCTGTCTTCTAGCATTGTTATTCTTCAATCGACCATCCTTGAAACTAGGCATGTAAAAGTATTGACGTAGATTGTATGGCGCAAAAAGGGGGAGAAACGCCCGCGTTATGCCTCTAGGCAGTCTAACTTCTACCAATTGTTGCTCATGTCTGCATTGTGTCGATTTGCATTTGTTTGATAGATTGAAAGGGACTCCTAGGGGATCCGAGCCTTGGTTTGTGTTGTTTGTTGTGAACGGCAAAATGGCTTATCGGAATATTTCGTTGCTTTCGTGTACACGACCATAGAAATACGTCACTTTGTAGCTCGCACCATTCAAGTAAAGGCTTCACGTGACGTCATTGTTTGGAGGTTGTGTGTATAAAGCAGAGCGTTCCTTCATAGCTATGGTTTCACAACAAACTACTTTGATGATCTCAGTCGAGGGCACCTGTTGTCATTGCAATGCTGCTTTTTACTAAACCAATGGCTGCATTTATTTTTTTGTCAGGTTGAAATTTCATCTTATATCTAAACCTAAGTTACTTCTTTGTGATGGCCTAGCTGAGATTTGGTAATATGGCAGACATGTTCTTGATTCGGACATATGACAATAAAGAGAGGCAAATTTACGTCAAACGTTTAGGTATAGGGTCTTTAAGTAATTTTATCAACGTACAGTAATTGCCATGCTTATACTTTATAAATTTCTCTCAGTTTCACGCACTGTTGGTCAGATCACATTGGCTATGTTATCTATTTACCAGTGGTATCCACTGTCAACTCGTGCTTTCTGCTTTCTGAATAACCTAAACTACTTTTACCGCACTTCACTCCCTTTTATAAGTTTAGGGCAATTCTTAATCTGTTTCATAGAAGATAAATTAAAGGCAATCCTCTTGTTTCATCTGTAAAACCACGTGCGTACAATACAAGACCTTATTAAGCATTAGTTTACTGCTTCACATTTTTATAAGTTAGTGCATTTGTATGGCTAATCCCCGTTAGGTATCTCATGAGCCATTTTTCTCTACTAAATACAAATAGTTGTTAAATTCACTTCAAGTAGTCTAACATTCCTCCGTCAAAATGCCTACCTGACTGAGAAAATATAATGATCCACAGACGATTTGACATTGTGTACGCACCTACACCTGTTGTGTTAAAATAATCTGCACAAGTATTGACAACAGGTACAAATAGTACAAGATATATGGACAAATGTATAGGCTACAAATTGACTTGTTCTGTGTACGTTTTCGATGTCACCTATGATAAGGCTGGCAGTTAGCAATCTTACTGCAAGCGCTTAGCACTGTTTTTGCTTTTGGATTCCTTACCATTGTTATGCAAAGTACACATCCTAATATCAAAGCAACATAAGGCTGCTTTCACTGATTCAACGCTGAATTGGTTCCCTTGCCTTTACATTGTCATGCAGAAACTTCGTCATTTAACCAAGATTCTTGTCAATAATTGCCCTTTGGAGTTGATGAAATAGTATTGGGGTTGCATAGCACTAACTCAAAACAATATATCTTTGACATTACATAATTGCTTCTGTTGTTGCACTACAAAATATTTGATTGCATGCTAAAAGACATGAGATGCAATCGGCGAAACATAATCGTTGTATTTGTGTTATCAGTCACATATTGATGAAATATATATTTCTTCATATCAAAACAATCACTTTAAGAGTTCTGTATTATTTGACTCACTTGTCTTAAACAGCTTTTGTTGGATCGTAGAAATCAAGGAAGTTTTATTTGGGTTTAGACGCTAGTTTACGTCGTTAACAAACTAGAAGGAAATCATCTTGCATTTTCTCAAATGGTATTTAATTCATACAGAAATCAAGCAGGTTTACTTTAAATAATGCGTAAATGCTATTTTCAGGAAAAGCATTAAGGTGTATTGATTGCCCGCTGACAAAATTGGGCCTTATCTGTGCAAGCCTAATCTTCAATCACAGCTTTGCTGACGAGCTACAATAAGGCTGAAGACATTGTGCGTCAGAGAAAATTCTTACAGAAGTCAAAGGGTGATGCTTCCTGTGACGGAATACACAGATTGAAAGACCAATCTTAACGAGAAAATCAATTGTGCTTTCTCAAATCGCTTTAAATGTATTGTTGAAATCCGAGGGTTAGGAAATATATTTAATAATCCCAATATGTCTACTGTTTAAACCTGGAGCTAAAATTCCAATAGTTGAATGTTGTTGGTAGTGGCTCTGTCAGGGAGAGGTAATAACAAACCAGCATTTTGGATGGAAAACTTAAGTAAAGAAGCAAAATAGATAGGTAAGTTGTACATTAAACCATTTCTACTACTTCTTCAAGACAGATATAACTGCACGAAAGACCTTGAGGTAAAGCAAATTTGTCTTAATGCAACATGTCATTATATCACACAGTTTAAGCTACTGTTGGGCACTAAGTGATATTGTATTTCTTGTTGAAAATTAACTCCTCGTTATATTTATGAACATAGGTATCTTGTACGGCATAGATCTTTATAAACGGTCAAAAGTTAATGTATCTAATAAAATCCGCGCATTACTTTCGTGTTCGTAAATTTTTTTATCATCTGTATATCTATAGTTTGATCGTGCCAATGCAACAATAAGACTCGTGCTTATTCATAGTACAATAAAATAGTACAAAATGCATCCTAGGAAGTTGCAAAGAAAGGGAATCAAATTTGGTTGGTATGTATGAAAACCTTACAATCTATAGAACAAAACAACTGCATAATTATAAGACAAATAACTTTGCATTAAGACTCAGAAGTAAGACAAAACAGGTAAAATACGTATGCATGCATTTAACTATTTATTATTGAATACATTGATAATGTCAATTCGGTAAATTCTTACTCCGTATTGTTAATAATTATGCAATAATTTCAGCCGTAAATACAGATGTTGACAACCATTGAAACGATTCGCAATTCACAATTCGGTGAAATTTCATAATTTGTTGCTCTTTATTTGTGTAACTTACATAATTTGAACGCAATTCGGTGCGTATTCGGTGTAGGGGCTTGGTATCTAGTGAGTGCTCACGAAGTTAACGAATTCTTCGAAATTATTCTGATTTATGGAATTTTGTTTTATTATGGGATATAAGGCCACAAAATACTCGCGTTAAATTGTTATTTATGCCTCAATGTATCATTCGCAAACAATTTCCTAAGACTTTGATGTTCAAACAAAACTCCTTTTTATTACCTCGTGCATCCATTGTTAAAACCCAAATTAGACGTAAGTCTTGTAGCATCATTAACTAACGATTGATAGCTGATTTCATATAATAGTGGAATCAAGAGGGGGGGGGGGGGTGTTCTAATTATTTATATTTAAGGGTTAAATTACATAAGGCAACGCAATAATGCAATATTAGTAATGGCGTCCTTCGTGAGTGAGGCAGATGCAGTTTTCATACTGCACAGTAGCTGGCCGATTAAAGAGCCATGTATTAATTCTTTAAAATCTATTTATAAGAATACTTAAACAATCTTTTGCTATAGAAAAATCGAATTAGCCAGTCTTCATATCTAAGGATTTACTTATATTACAAATATTTACAAATATTTTCAAATCCACGAACTTTCTTAGCCACTACCTGTAGGGATAAAAGGTCTTGTTTAAAATAGATTAAAGGAACAAGACTAATTCAAATTACGTTGACTTTGAACTTGAAAATTTTACAGGGAAAAAATCTTCTCAAAGATGTTGTGGTTGTTTGAGTTTCTATCCCTGTATAAGCAATCCAAAGTGCATCGATGTGGGGACAGACGCAAAAACAGGCTAATTTATTTGCAAAAGGGAAACTTTTTAAAAAAAATTGGTTCTTTGTTTGTTCCTGCTTCATTTAACAGACTGCTTTCAGAACAGACAGAAATAATAGGAAAGAAAGTACCACACAGTGCAAATCACATTAGCGTCAATACTGGAAAGAATATCGTCACCTTACTTTTCCTTGGTGATGCTTTGGCTACGCGGATTGTTTGATTTTCTCAAACTTTTGGTAGTTGAGTAGCAAAGACAGCTTATGACGCTGTTTTAACGTATCATGATAAGTTTTCATCAATTCATATATTCTAACACATATTTCTTCAGGTGTGCTTTCCTTACATTTCCCTGATTTTCTGTGGTGATGGTAGCAGAGTTTTGCATACCTACTCTAGATTAGAAATCATTAAAAGCAAATGCAGATACAAAGAGAGAGGTCATTTCAAATTAACACACACACACATTCGGGTGTATTTTAAAATGTGGCATGAATTACAATTGATAATTTTCTGTAACTTGCAAATTGTGTCGAGTAAGTTTATGGACTTTTCTTTATTCATATTGTTTCCCATTTACCTTGTATCGAAGTGTAGTTCTTTTCTTAAATTTTAAGCATTTTTCTTCTTTAATCTTAAATGGTCAGCTGATATGAAAAGCCCTTTATCTATAAAATAAATGATGCTCCGATTACATCTCAAGAAACACCTAATACTGTTCTACAATTTCTTTTGTATACTCTACAATCTTTTTCAGGACTCTAATTGGAAGTATAGAATATGACCCAGAATCCAAAAAGCTAAACTCGGTATCCTTTAATTGCTCGTAGAGAAATGGAAACTGAACATTAACTTCTGATATCATAAAATCTTTGGAGTTCACAGCTTCCTACAATGCATCACCTGTCTTTCTTCTAATTACAATTAATGACAACTTACCTCCTGTCGTCTATTGTTTTGCAAAGTTTATCACAATTAATTGTCGTGAACATTTAGATCCACCAACCAGATATATGTTTCAAAAAGGTTTCAAAATATGAATGAAATTTGTCACAGAGATAAAGTTTAAATGGTGTTATCATTTCTGATCACAGTGCTGTAACTTGGTTACTTGAACTGTAATAGTCAAGTACCAATGGGAATGTTATTTGTAAAAGTAAATATAAGCAATCAAGCCTGTGGAATTATATACGATATGTTTACACGTGAACAAATCACCTTAAAATAGTCTTTAGTACGTGTATAGTATCTCATGAAAACGTTTTAGTTGCTCAAATCTCAACAGTATTCAGTGATCATCATCGCACTTAAAACAATGTCTAATTGAGAGTTGTTTCGCCCTAATCACCAATGAATGCCTTCGCCTTAGAATACGAACAGCATGATGGTCGTAAACTAATAGCATTTTCAACAATTGTAGATCTGGTTATAGAACTGCATAGTGAATAAGCTGGCAGATATTCCATAGTTTCTTATATGGTGGAGAATCACCATACATAGTGAGTCGTTGAACCGACGACAAAAGGTTTTTGCATTGGCTGACATGTTAGGTGTCATAGATAATATTTAAGCCTTACACTTATCTCTCTGTGCAAAGGAAGTGTGTAGAACAAATTAACAAATAACACTACACTTTAACAACCAGTTAATATTTCAGTCTTTACTCCGGGCATTGCTCACTCTCCAAACTTATATTTATGACCGATCGATTTGAGTAAATTCCGCGTATCCGTCAGTTGTTGGTAAGATTTAATAGGGAAACTATGGTATTTATGTACTATGTAATTAGAAAAAATTAGAAACACCGGTTAGGCAATTAGGTTACTCTGTTACTCCAAAATGCAAAATACAGGCAGTGCTGCAAGCGGTAGAATTGCACTGCGCTCTCTAAGAGTTGAAGCTTTGTCATACTTTCTCTACTTGACTATTTTCGGTACTGTTCGGCGCATATACTTAATGTCAGATGGTAGAAACATATGTCCAGCAATGAGCTATATAGAAGTGTTACCGGAGTAAATGACAATATCAGAAGAGGTAGAATGAGACCAGCATGTCACTGTGTAAAGGACCCTACTCTAGCTGCTAGTAATTCTATGGGAGACTAAATGTGGAACATCAAAGCGTGAAAGGCAGCAGCTAACATTTCTAGACCTACTGCGCAAGAGCACGGGGATGGCAGATGTCAAGGAGATCAAGTCAGGAATGATAAACAAAATATCTGTAGCGAACAGGAAAAGCAGAACTTGTATCGAGACTACCAAGGAGAGTCAACGTAAAAGAGTAAGTCAGTAACTTTGGAGAAACCAAAATCCCCCGGAGATGTTATTAACTTTAGCAAAGTTAAGGCTAACGTTCTGCGTTGAGAGATAGAGCTTGACTGTGTGCTGCTTAGAACATCCAGTGGAAAAATGAGGAACCTGGTTCTCCAGCTTCAGAGACAAAGAAGAAAATGAGACGTGTTTGATTCGTAGTCACTTATGTTGGTTACACTGATGATCTGGTTATCTTAAAAATAGAGTATCATATGACAGAGTATCATTACGTTTGCGCAACAGAAGATGAATAATGCTCTAATTTATCTAGAAATCTTTACATTGTTTCTCAAATGCTGATGATCTTCTCGTGTTATTGTGTCACGTAACATATCAAACAAATACCCATTTGTATTTGGCAAAAGTTCAAAAAATTGTCTTATGTCTTATATTTCAAAGAAACAAGAAAATTCTCCTTCTAAGTGTATAAATCCTCATTTACTGCATACGTTAGTTTCAAATAGAATCTTTTATTAGGATATAGTTTCATATAATCCTGATTTTTAACCGCCCTTTCATGAAGGAGGAGTCATCTTCAGCTGAAACAGTTTTTTGGTTTATCGAAGGCCGAAAATATAATTGTACTTATTTGCTTAAATGTGACTAAGGTAAAGCTTGTTCACCCTTACGTTCACATCACGTTCATCCTGATATTGACGAAGTGGGCAGGTAAACCATCCTTACCCTTCCATATTTCTTTCACTGAAACTAAATCTTGTCATGTGACTGTCAATCAAACTACTCTGTCACTTTTTCGAGTATCGTAATAACAACTCTTTGCTCTGTTCATAATCAAAAGTTGCTACGTTATTTTGATGTAGCCGCAATTGGACACTTTTTTTTGACCCACTTAATTACTTGCCTAACGAGGAATATAACGTAATTATGGCTTATCTCCCAAAACCAAAGCCTATGTTGTTAATCTTGTAGCTGATTTCGTTTCTTTGATTTTAATTTATTGATTTTATAAAATTTGGGGTAAAGTCTCTCTAGAAATCAAAAAATTGAAAACTGTGATTTAATTTCGCATTTTAGTAGCACTATTTGTAAGATACTATCTAATAGATAAATAGAATGTAAGTATAGGCCTATATACAAATGCACATATATGTACTGTTAAAGCGTTCTTTTCCAAAGAAGTTGATGATGTTTAACAACAAATTGGCTGTCACAGGAATAGTTATATTTTGTCAAAGTACACATACAGTCCCATGAAACCAGTAGTTAAGAGATTTTGGTTTCTGTATATATATACAGTCCTACCACAGCGGCGTCTTTTTTATTTATTTCAAGAATAACTTTAGAGTAAACCTATCTTACATGGGGGAGGGGCTAGTAGGCCCGCGGCTACACATTTCAGCTCATAACGTTTTAAAGCCTGGCCAGATTGACATGAAAGTTTGTGACTTTTCCTAAAATTTACTGAGAAACCTTATGATGAAAATATTTTTACTTTTTTTTTAGTTTTGCGATATTGGGGTTTCGTTGACCTATAGTGTAGTTTTTTACCTTTGCTTTTGTTAATTTTTTTTTTAAAAACATGATTATTATATATTTAAGCTTAGATTTTCTTTCCTGAATTTGTACCACCGATTTCGTATTTTCAAATTTGATAAGTGACAAATGCAAAATTTGTTTAAATTTTGCAAAAAACGAAAAAATATGTTGTGCAATAAGGTGAAGTTCGCTAGAGAACCTTATATAACAATATATGCAAAATAATTATAAGAAAATCACATCTTTAAGATGAATTTTTATAATTATTAGGATTATAAGTAAGAAACCATTTCGGTAGTTTCAAAGCTCATACATTTTGGAAAATAATTTTCTCGAAATTTAAAATATCTTGCCTAAATACAACGTATACGTGCAGAAATATCCCAGAGATACTAAAAGACCTTAAAATATCCAAATGTAACTCAAAAAATATGATCAAAGACCTTCTTACAAAATTTTTGAAATTTTTGAATATTGCGCAACATTTCATAGCCATAGATGACGTAATTCACACCAAATTAAAATATTTGTTTTCAATTTGTTGGAAAAAAGTATAAACGTGTCAATCATCGTTGTAATAGCCTTAGCCGATATAGAGTTATAGTCTCTCAAATTTCCGCCGGCCTACTATGAGAAGAGCCAAAAAGCCCATGTGAGGTAGGGTTTATAATTATACAGTTGACAACGGTTTGATATGTTTCAGGAGAGGGTTTATTGAGTTAACTGGCTGTTACAGTCACTACGTTTTAGCTTATGGTTTTAAAGCACGTATCATTTATACGTACCATTTATACCATTTATAGTATACAACAAGACTTACTTGACTTATCAGCGTACTACAGAGAGCCTTGCCACATTCGTCTTTATAACTTGTTTCCATCTAATTCTATCTTGCGTCAATCGCTCTGCAGTTAATAGGGGCAGATTGGTATCGCAGCTTATGTGTTTAGACTAGCGTTTCGGGGGTCTTCCTCGAGGTCTCTTTCTGTTGAAGTCTACTTTGTAAACTTTTTTCACAAAACTAGTTTCAGGAAGTCTTCTTAGATTTTCCAAACCAGTGAAGCCTACGTTTCCGAATGATGTCTAGATCTGTGATGGTTTTGTCAACACCTAGTCTCCTTCTGATATCAGTATTACACAGTCTATCACGAAGAGTGACACGCAGTATCATACGCAGACATTAAGCGAGGATAGGATGTAATATCTATTCTTCCCATGATCCGTGAGAGGCGGTCCTGTTGGGTGGTTGAGTCTACCTTATGGCTTGCTTCTCTGTCCGATATTATAAATTGAGGGGTGTCGTCATAGTACGTTCCACTCGCCCTTTCTTTATGAGTTAGCCAGATTGGTTATTTTACTGTTTATTTAGGGTAGTGTCAAAATCTTGCTCACTTCTCATCGCCACATTTTTGATTGCGAGGTTGCAAAGTAACTACAGTGTGGAAAGTTTGGACACGGTTGAGATAGCCATGTTGGCAAAAAAAATAAAGATGCCGTTTCCTAGACCTTAATAACACCCCTTCCCCTTTTTTTTCTTTTTGAAGTTCCAGAAAAGCTGCAATTTTTAATATTGATTTGGTGTATGATATGTGATCTTCTAATAATTTTTGTGTTTAGAAAGTATCTGCCCAAGAATAATAATTCCCCAAAAGATAGTTGTTTTTATAAGCTACACAATCAATTTCAAAAGTGCATTCAAGTAGTTCTTTCCATGACTTTAATATGAAGATTTTGGGTTCTAGTTTGACCTACAAAGATCATCCATCTGTTTACTTATTTGTTATTGTACGTGTACGTGTCTTGAATATTTGAAAAACATTAAGTATGAATAAAGCTTGTGAGTGAGTGCAGTAGACACCAAGTCCAGTGTTATACTGAAATTGCCTTTGTTGTTTTTTTGTTCCATTATTATACATAGAAACGTGAGAAGGCACCGATAAACAACAGCACAATACAAACATGGTAAAAGCTAAAATGGCTCTTTAGCATTTAAATCCAAACGTTTCTTTATCTTGTCATTTACCAAAAACCTTAAATTTTTACTATAGATAACAAATTCTAAATTTGTTTTGGATTTAGAATAGATATTGAGATAGCAACCGAGACTGTTTAACGTCTCTCCACAAGGACATAAATAAGTGTAATAGGTAACAGAATTATTGGGGAGTTGTTTACACCGTCCAACTGTGGCAGATGGAAGAAACCCTGTCAAATCTTTATCAAAGTTATGGTCTTACTTTTAAACTGAGAGTCATTCCCATTGTGTATTTTTGTTTGGGAAATATTCTTTTCTTGTCGTCTTGAACCTGATATTAGTAGTTCGGTTTTGGAACAAAACAAGGTTGATTCTTAAGATCAACGTCTAGATTTTGACATGTGTATTCATACATACAGACTTTTTTCGTGTTTCTAAGGTGTGTGAGTTGCCATCATTTAAAATGTTGTTTGAGCAGGTGAAATTAAGACTGTGGGCATTTGTTTCTAATCTTGATATTGTTGCGAGGCAAATCTGTTTGTACATAACAGGGCCAAAAGAAACGTTTGTTTCGGCTTCATATATAAGGGTGCTACCTAAAGTTGGCAATTGATCACATTTGACAGCCGAACGTATGGAGTATTTTGAAGAACGAATTATTGGGATATAAGCAATGTTAACTGCTATTTTACACATAACGAATTTTAGATAAAACAAGTGGACATCAAAAATGACGTTTAAAGACCCCTGAA
This sequence comes from Alatinidae sp. Z8VKAUB7J3, assembly GCA_010016025.2. NCBI lineage: Eukaryota > Metazoa > Cnidaria > Cubozoa > Carybdeida > Alatinidae > Alatinidae sp. Z8VKAUB7J3. The sequence continues at coordinate 6,052 of JAAAKM020000178.1, read as the reverse complement.
GAGGTTGAACTGACGAAAGGTAACGAATGTTTTATCTTATTTGCCAGAATATGTAAATGCAGTTAGCCAATATTTACATCCTTGCTCTGTACTTAAACTATAATCCTTACTTTCCGACATGTTGCTCTCGGTCAACAAATATTAGAATTGTATTTATGGAAGTAACAGATGCAAATCATACTCCTGCTATTACAAGAGACTTTTTCTTATCCTGAGAAACAAACATTGAGATGTGTTTTGGAGGTGACGATGATTTATGTTTGCTTTCCTGTGCAGGAACGCTATTTGTTCCTTCATTTGATCTAAAAGTTTAATTGGAACAGAGACAACATTTCAACATAAGAAATGTGTACTAAGTTATTTCAGAATGCTTACTATTTGTTACAAATCAAAGTAATATATGCCATTTTGCCAGTACATTGTGTGTTTACAAAAGTCAACATTTGCAGCGTTTTGATCTTAATTTGTTTTAAATTGAAAACTCCAAGTAATATAAAGAATGTATCTGAGTTACTATTAAATTGATAAACTCGTGGCAATGAAATCATGGATGTACCGTTAAGTACACAGAATCAAGCAGCAGATAAAGAAAATCAAACATGAATCATCGTTAGCTTGGAAACACATTGCTCTCTATGTCCTGAAATGTATATCAAGCATAAACTGATAAAAAATAACCACGTGATTTCAATCATAGAAATTTTCTGTCGAATTTTTGGTTTAATAACTGCTCTTCAATAACAGATATGCGGCTCTTTGATTTATGTCTTGAGTATCCGTTATGATGGAATTTAATTACTCGTCTGTAAATCAGTCGCTACCGGTGGATACAGTTATGCTTGGTGAATGATTTAAAAAGAAAATTGTCTCATCGTTTGAATAAATTATAATTGGTTTAAAAATTGAAAATAAACTACGTTTAGGAAGAGTAATGAAAGCATAATTTTAGATAAGAAATAATAGTCTTCGTTTTAAAGCTCTTTAATACATACGCTCCTCAGTGAATGCAAATAATACGTTAGCAGATGTAGAACCATTGGGAGAAGCACTTAGTAGAGGAAAGGACGAAATAGATAAAGGAAAATAATATTGATAGTTACTGCGGTGACAATGATGGACAACGAAATGAATGCTATTTAAACAATCGAAGAAGATATTTGAAAGGTGTTGGAAGATGATGATGATGAGAGATGATGGTAATAATAATGATGATTATGATGATGATGATCTTTACGATGATGATCCTGATGATGATGGTGGTGGTGGTGATGATGATGATGATGATGATGATGATGATGATGATGATGATGGTAATCATGATCACGATTTTTCTAAATGATAACATAATACCTTAACCTAATGTTCGATATTAATGCATTTATCCGGTGGAAGAAAGTTAAATCGAATACTTTCAGTCTTAATACACTGTTAACTCTGGATATTTAAATTTATTTTCCCCTTCGTTCTCTTTCATAACCATAAAAGTAACAAATAATAATCTGATTCTGCAGAAAAAAATTAACCATTTGCTGTTGGTAAGTAAAGTTGTTCAGCAGTTACTATTTTCGCGATCGCACGCCAACATATTTACTCACTTCTACACTTTTCCCCTTTCCTGAGCCTTACTAAACGCGTTCGTCGAGTGATGGTATCCTTAATTTGGAGAACAGGGATTTTGGAGGCATCTTTTGAAATTTTAGGGGGATTTTTCTAACCTTATCTTACATGGGGGGGCTAGTAGGCCCACGGCTACACATTTTAGCTCTTATATTTTTAAATTCTTGCCAGATTGACATGAAATTTTGTGACTTTTTCTAAAATTTACTGAGAAGTTTTATGATGAATATTTGTTATTCTTTTTTTTTTAATTTTGCGATATTGGCGTTTTGTTGGCCTATAGTGTAGTTTTTTACCTTTCGCTTTTGTTACTTTCTTTGAAAAACATGATTATTATATCTTTTAGTTTAGATTTTCTTTCCTGAATTTGTACCGTCGATTTCGTACTTTCAAATTTGATTAGTGACAAATGCAAAATTTATTGAATTTTCGCAAAAAATGAAAAAATATGTTGTGCAATAAGGCGAAATTCGCTAGAGAACCTTTTATAACAATATATGAAAAATAATTATAAGAAAAAAATAATCAAATCTTTAGATGAATTTTGTACCAACAGTGAATTATTAGCTAAATTATGTTAAGTTTGGAGGATATTTTTTAGTCATCATGCTCAAAATAAATTAAAAATGACGGATTATAAGTAAGAAACCATTTCTGTGGTTTCAAAAGTCATAGATTTTGGAAGAAAAATTGTCTCAAAATCTAGGGTATCTTGCCTAAATACAACGTATACGTGCAGAAATACCCCAGAGATACTGACAGCCCTTTAAAAATCAAAATGTAATTAAAAAAGTATGTTTTAAGGCCTTTTTACAAAATTTTTGAAATTTTTGAATATTGCGCAACATTTCATAGCCATAGATGATGTCATCCGCACCAAATCAGCTTGGGGTATTTTTATTTTCAGAAGTACTTTACAACTAGTCCACACATCTAAATAACTAGATTGCATATATTTTAACATTTGTTTCATGTTTTATGTGAACATAGTTTTAGTCTATTAATGGACGATTTCAACTCTATTATGACTACCATAGGTGTTTCTTTGGACTTTTTGGGACTAGCAATAAATTTCAGAAATTTTCCACCAAGGACATTCTTATTCCACCCCCACCCCACCCCGCCTATTAATTTTTAAGTAATCTTCCACCCATGACAATTTTTAAGGAGGTACTTTGGCGGACTAGTAGAAAATATCTATTCAAATATCAAAGTGACACATTAAATCACAGATTTATCCAGTCCCCCGTCTATTACATTTTTGGTCATTTTCCACACACCCCGTCTATTTCAACGCCCCCGTTTATTAAGTTTTGGGGATTTTTCCAACCCCCATTTATTCCAACCCCCATTCTATTAGGCACCCAAGAGTATTCAAAATACTTTAATGTAGCAGCTTTTTGTTAAATACCATCAGACAGATTCATTAAAGTTATAGGCATGCAATTACTTCTTCCTGGCTCAAAGCTACTTTTCAAGGGGAAATCTCAAAACAACTGGGAAAAGGCAAGAGCTGATGATGTGTGCTAAAACGAAGTATTGTAAAAATAACGATAGATAGTTATAACAATTGACCTCTCTTTCAGTGTTGCTGCGTAAGGAATAATGACTTCATCCCAAAATAGGAATGGAAGCCATCCCAAAACTAGCCCCTGTATTATGGGGAATAATTAAATTTAGGCAGTTTGCTAAAGCACATAATGATTCCTCATGAACGGCCGTAAAAAACACATATGAGCATTTGGTTCCATCGCAAGATAAGCCCTTTAGCGGTAGATACTTTTTCAACCCACGTCATTTGGCTTTTCTTTCTTTTTCCAATCTTTATTGTAATGTTAACCTTATTTATATTCCATCTCCAGATACAAACTAGAATTCATTCTCCATGCCCCACTCCCCCCTCCTCAATTCAACAATGATTTTATTCTGTAGTTGCCTCTGATTCGTTGATTTGGAGCACAGCAATATGTTCCTGCAAATTGCCATTAGCACAAGCTTGGTTGGGCGTAGCAACCGCGGACAAAAATTAATATAAACTGGCCTCACCCCCGTTCCCACTGACGATGGATTTTGAAAATCTTCATTTCGGTGACTTGCATGTCACGCCTCCCTGTTGATAGGAGGTTTGATCGCTAACTTATCATATATGTTGAATTGTTCACGAAAGCAGCGTAGCTCTTCATTTTCGACAAGCCTCAAATGCTGCCTATAATAGTTATAGCCCCTCACACCAGCAGTGTAAGAGTGAACGATATCTATATCTTGATTTTGTCATACTTCGCGCCTACTGTAGCAGTGAGACAAAATATTTAAGTTTCTTCAATTATGTAAAAACAAAACAGAACAAACTTGTCTCTGTTAATTTGAATTTTTATGGGAAATACTACAAGAAAATGTTCATGAACATGAGCTTGTCGATCGAGGTAATTTTTCATCCATGTTTATTCGCCAATTCAACAGCTTCTGCTTTCATTCGGTTTACTTCATTCGTAAAGCCATAGCATTCGTGGTTTGTGATGGTGCTAGGAATAACTATAAAATAGTTTCGAATTCGATACGAGTGTAGAACGTTAAGACTGTCCACAAAGATTGATTAAAAAGAGAAAAGACAAGATGTCTTGTCTTTGTGCTTTACAAATGGAGAACAGAAAGAAAATGATTAGCAGCAGGGATATTGAATTGACTGTTATAGGTAAGGTATTTTCACAATTTATCATTTTTGTGCTAATTCGCTTACATTTAAAAGTACAAAAGACAATTAAACGTAGAAATATTTTTCTATTTACCATCATAGCATTGCGTAAGTATTTTAAGTTTGCCGTTGCTTAGACCACGGCGATCTGCTTCTGACGAATCTAGAAGGACATTTAGATTTCAAATTTGTCTTTTATACAAACCTTTTTGGAAACAACAAGCGAACCGGAGTCGACGAATATTGGCGTAGTCGATAGTACTGCCATCGATAAGGAAATCACAATAACGAAAGAGGAAAGAGATACGTGTCATGACATAGAGACCGACCGATCGTTTCATAATTGGCAAGTATGCAGGAGAGAATGAAAACATTGTAGAAGTGCGCAAATTAAGGATGAATTCCCTCACCTTAATAAAAGTACTGTACGTGAATTTAAGGAAGGCATACCGTCAAGATTGCAAATGTTGCAAAGGAGAAAAGAGAAGTCAACAAATCGATCCCCAAGTATTCATCTGAGACTGGCCGCTCCCGATTACTTGGAGATTTTAACAGCAGACATACATCAACCAAAGGAGGCGTTGTTAACAGAGGTTTGGCAAAGCTAAATCCCAAGCACTTTTGAGCCGCTACCCTAACGTCGTTGGTAAAATATAAGTATCTCCTTCCTGGCTCAGAACTTTTTTTAGGAGAATGGGATATAATCAGTGCCGAAAGCCTTCCTCGACTGTTGATATAGTAGATGCAGCTGGAAACTGCAATAGACTTTATATTTTTTATGGTATCGTTGACACCGTAGAAAAGAACAAAATTCCATCGTCAATTATTTTGAATTTGGATCAATCGATATGTTCCTGTCGGTAGCGAGTCAAAGGGCCTTAGTTATCATGGATGTTTTCACTTGGCATATGACCACTGAAGTCCTTACAAGTTACAAAGAATAAAACATATGCGTTGAAAACGTACTAGCAAACATGACCAAGTGTTATCAGCCGCTAGGTTTGACAATAAATCGGGAGGTGAAATATTGTCTTAAACACTGATTCGTTGATTAATGTTTGAAACAAGTCTCAGATCAACCAAGCGCAGGAAAACGTTAGAGAGCGTTCTCGTCCCTTTAAAGTTATCAGTCATGAAGCCCATACAGGCTGGATATCTTGACCCATTGCTGCCTTCAACCAAGGAATTGGAAGAAAACGTTTCAATTATTGCTATACCAGACGAGCAGAATGGAGTACGAACCAACAGCGATGATGAAAATGTCCAATCAAGCGATGAGGACGCAAAGTGAGAGAATGATGGAAGGTAATTATTACTTAACTATGAACAATACACCAGAAATAATTGTTCCTGTTTGATATAAGTATTTGCGTTTCTGTGCTTAAAATTTCAAAATATCGTGAAAGTTTATCTCACGCGAAATCCGCTTCAACAATTGATCGCGGAAGTTTATTTCACGCGAAAAGGGTTTACTTGGCCAGTCATGGAAGTAAAACCCTAAACGTTTGCGGCGTTTTTTTTGTTGCGAAAATTTCTCCCCACAAAACTCTCCGTAAAGTAACTAAATTCCCATTTTGGCTAGCGCTGACGTCAGTTCGATTGTTCGATTCGATTGCATTTCTTAAAACATTTTCAATCCGACTTCGATTTTCGATTACACTACTTAAGACCCTGTTTACACGGGTACGGATCCAAACTGGTACGGATCCAAACTGGTACGGATCCAAATCGATCCCGTATAAA
>JAAAKM020000177.1:14031-30380 GCA_010016025.2 Alatinidae sp. Z8VKAUB7J3 | reverse complement strand
GTGTGTGATCCTTATTTAAAACTTTCGCAAAATTGAGACTAGAGTTCAGACACCCCCCTTTTATTTAGACCCCTCGTTTATTTGGACGCCCCCGTTTATTAACTTTAGACCGTAATGATGACCCCCCGTTTATTTAGACCCCCCCGTTTATTCGGCACTCTAGAGTAAATGAATTAAACTTCTGGCTTTAAATAGGTGAGTTTTAGTGAAGCGCGGTATTCACAGTAAGAAAACGAAAACATGCTTTAAAAAGTCGCGTTAAAAGAAGTTACATTCTGATCACCAATTCTACTTTACTTTCCTTCTATATCATACACTATCAACTTGCGTAATAGAAAAGTGAAAAACAAGTAAAAGATAAAAATAATACAAGATCTTTTTATCGAATTGTAATAAAAACAACAAAAAGGTAAAAATATACATATATACGACTAGTTTTTTATACTTACACAGGAAGTATAGTGCAATGCACACTCGTACAATTGTTGGGAAAAGTCACAAAATTTCAGTTTCTTTATCTACGTAATTTCAAAACTTCATGAGAAAAAGGGAACTTTGTCGTGAGAACCACTCTTGCCCTGCTCTGTAGTGTCAAATGAAATTGGCTTAATATTCTGTTGGCAGGCACCCGTCATGGCGGAGTTTGAAGAACTCAGTAATACGCCATGAGGCACAGTTGTAAAAGTTACATCACTATTTTAATATCTACTGTATGTTTATAATAACTTGTTTCAGCACTTTGACTTATATGATAAACACGTGTAACGTAGCAATTCACCATTGATAATGTCCCGCCGGGGTGAGACAAAGAGCTAAGGAAAGGGAAGGAAATTTCGTTGTAAAACCTTTGTTGTTTGTCCTCCAAACTTTAATATTCAGAATGTTGGCGAATAACTAAAAGACATTGCTCTGCGACATTTAATCACATTGTAAAGGCTATGTCAATAATGAATCAGACATATTTATTTAGCTTATGTTGCGAAAAATGTTTTAGGATAAAAGTCATGTGTGTAATTGTAAGGGTAGTTGTCGCCAGCGGGCCTCGGACCTGTATCTTACAGCATAAGGTACTACCTTTGTTAAAAGTAGGAACTGCTGGCATGCCCTCTTGAGTAATGCGATATGACCAAACTAAGGACCAAGCCTTTCCACGTTTGGTACTTACGTAAATACTGACGTAGTGTATTCAACTGCAAATAAGTAAACACACTCCCGGTAATCCGACAGTATGAGATGTTATTTGCTGCAAAAATTGCAATTAATCAATTGGTGAATACGTAACCATTTCCAGATGGCTATTCCGGATGTATTTGATAAAGGATTTTGTGTAGGGATATGCCATCAAACACGTCAAGAAGTAATCTGTACGTAACCACTTGTCAAGGACTACGCGTGTATGACAGAACGTTCTCTTTCCTCTGCACTTCTTTTTGAAAACAAACCTCTTTTTATTTAAGTAATAAAGCAAGAGAGAGTTTTAAGATGTGGCCATAGTAATTGCGAAGGAAGGCATAGGATATAAAAACTAGTGCTTAACGATACAGACACTTCGTATATACCCTTTCTCCGATAAATTATGTTAAACCTTAGTGCATTCACCACACCCGTCGTGATAGCTCAAGCCATGGTTTCCTTTAGATTGGCTTTGTATTTCTGTGGGCAAGGTATTTAGAGGATTTAAAGCACTCCTGGTAACTATCAGAATAGAGTGCGTAATCCCATACCGAGCGTACTGTTATCAGCAAGGGATTGGCGCAGCACAAGCACACACCTGCACCTTCAACTTTATTCCACTTTTATACCTTCAAACTTCCATACATTTTTAAAGCAAGAAAACACTATACGAATCTCGATACAGGAACGTGACAAAAATTAGGAATGTTTCAAAGTGGAAAAATTAAAACAACTGACAACAAAAAAACCGAAGCACATCCAAAGTTGGTCTGTTCGCGTTGGAAGTTTGAGAAAGGGAGTGTTATCGCATGTCAATGTAACCATTGAAGGTGATCAGTGAAATCTCATTCTACATTACTCATTCAAACGTTCTGCAATATTTTACGTACCAACGCACAAACCAGTTATGTGCTGAAGTGCATATCACGTTCCCAAATTTGTCAAGAAAGCCCTCAGAAAATTTCAGTACTCAAATTGTGCTTTTAGGTAAGAAAGTTTTGGAACTAGTTCCCAGCCTAACCGTAATATTCAGTGTTTTGGAGGTACTAGACTACGACTGAAGGGTTATTGGTTCGAATTAAGTCATTTTGTTTTGCAAATTGTGTATTTTCAGTTCAGATGTTCCAACAAGTAAGAGGCCAAGTGTCCCCAAACATTTGTGACCCTGATTTGCTATACATTTTACCTATTGATGACCAAGGCAAGGTTAAAGTAGTAAGTAAAGTGGAAATCAAAGGAAAACGTAAAAATAGGGAAGTGATTCAAATGGGAAGTGTATTTTATTGTATCCCTTTCCGCTACGAACAAATTCTGCTCATAGAACCCAGTGCTCTCGCTACGCAAGAACCGAAGAGTTAGAGGACATATCCAGGGCTGCCACGGGACCGATGAAGTCCATGGATTAAAAAATTCCTTGGAAAACGCTGAGAAGTACTGGAAATTGCTATTAATTTGAGAAAATCCTGTTTGCTCCATGACTTTTTAAGAGCTTTTAAAATTAAGTTGTCATCGTATGTCGTGCCGGAAGTTGTTCCCTTGTTTGTTTGCCTCTTTCTAAATTTAAGAAGTTATAGGAAATTCTTATCAATTGAAGAAGGTATTATTACACTATTATCGTCTTTAAGATTAGTTTGTCTCGAGGTTTTAATATTAGCAAATTACCACCTTGAATCATGTCTAAAAACTGCTTGCCAAAACTTTGATATGGTTTTTAGGTTGGAGCTAATATTGATTACCCTTTTAAAAAGTCTTGGAAAAAAGTTCTGGAATTATTGGATTAAATATCCTGGAAAATAAAATGCAGTATGCATCGAAACAAAACGCAACAAAATGATTCCAATCCTGGTAGCAACAAGCTAGTATATATTCTATTCGGAAATTTTGATTTGCAGTTTTCCCACGTCAGATCCTTAGCCGGATTGGTTCTCTTTTATGCTGGACATGAAGAGAACTGCACGATTCTTCGCGAGGTCTGGTCTCCATCCATACGCTATTAAACGTAATGACAGTTTTCCCATCAGCGAGCACACACTTTGGTGCTTGCGTTCTGTGAGAAGCTATCTAATTTGATTGCCGACAGAAGTAAATCAGGATCAGCCAACGGCTAAACCTCTTACGGATAGCTTTGACTTTGTATCTTGATGGCGTTTTAGTTATATATCATGATTGTGAAAGCGCACATTGTTTGATGCAGAGACAAAAAAATGAAAAACAATGCGTAGTGTTTTCGCATATCGGACTGAAGTGAGGTTTGGTGGAGCGTATTTAGATACCACATTACTCCATTGGTAACCCACCTTTAAACAAGCATGTGGTAAACCTGAGCATACAATTTTTGCAAAGACCGTCTCAGTTTTTTAAAAAGATTATGATAAGATAAACCAAACCAATTTTTTGCAAGAAACTAAGGTTATCATTTTATAGTTTAGAGTGCCTTGTTCGTCATATACACCCTCATAGGTACATGAATAATTAGACCAGGGTTTCTCAAACTTTTTGGCTTGTCGACCCCCTAGTGAGACTTTAAGATTTCCATCGACCCCCTAGATTTTTATTCAAGGAAAATTATTACATTAGTAAATACTAAGTACTAAATAATAAGTCTAGAGCATCATTACTGAAAGTCTCTTCACACAAGAGACACCATGCCGTGGTGTCATTATGTAAAGCAGTAATAAATCTGTATTTCAAATATTCTTGAGAATACTGGCGGACATTTCTTTTGGCGCCTACAGCAGCCATAGTGTGTACTGCGCAATTTTCAACGAGTCACAACAAACACGAACGTCACGGGCGTTGACAGTACACTGAATACGAAAGCGAAAACCGAGGTCCGGGCAGGGAGGGAGGGGAAATCGCGTTCACCCAATACATGACTAAAACACGAATGCTTCCCGTATCGGCCCTGTCTGGGCAGTGAAGCGGAAAAAATATGAGAGGGGTCGGGAGCCATGGGGCAGGGAGGGAGGAGAATACGCTTGCTTACCCACTACCCCAGTATAAAACTAAAACACGAATGGTTCCTGTATCAGCCCTATCTGGAGCGGGGAGAGGCGTGTGAGTGGATGGAAAGCGTGGGGAGGGCTGGTAGGGGGAACTTTTGTAATTTTCTTACTACAGGACGAGAACATGGTTTTTCATCGACCCCTTTTCGACAGCCTGGATATTCATCGACCCCCATTCGACCCTTTGGGTATTCATCGACCCCCTGGATGGTCCCATCGACCCCCGGGGGTCGATATCGACCACTTTGAGAAACCCTGAATTAGACGAAGGCCATCATTTTCAAGGTAGCAGAAAGCTTTTACAGCTTCATTATATGACATAACTCTGAAGCTCTTTTTCAATACACATATGAATAAGAAAGAGGTGGAGTGATGTAGTTCGGTGAGGTTCGCCAAATGCACTGTTAAACAGAAAACACGCACTCAAATCCACTCATCCATGTGCTCTTGCTCCATCTCAGTTTGTTATTAACTCCAAATACTTGAAATAAGATCTTTTCTTGCAAAATTTAGTACGTAAGAATTTTATAATAAGTAACTTAGGTTTTGAGTGAGACCTCGAGTTGTTGAATTTCGAGCTGGAAACAGTTTTAAAAGTGTGTAACTGGTTGCTTATTTTTAGTACAAGCGTGTTGATTTTGAAAAACAAATAAGGAGCACGGTGACTGTAAGGGGTCGTGAAACATTTCTCAGTTTCAGAGATCGAGTAGGATCAGGCTTGATCTCTAACACCCTCAGTAGACACTTCCAAAGATAAATAATAGAGTTTACAATTTCAGTTGCTAAGTTGCTTACTGAACAAACATCTCAGTTTTGGAATTGCATAAAATTTCCCTCACTTTGAGTCTTATCGAGTCTTATCGCTTATAAAGTAGTTCTTCATCAAAGAAATCTTGTACCTATGTAATATGTTGCCTTTGTGTCTATCGCTTTCGAGAATTGCAATAGCATTACTCTCCAATATAAGTGCTACACTTAACGATTTTTAAGACGCTGTAAATTTTAAACGACTGCTTGAAACTAGTTTTCATCACGTTACATATTAATTTCAGATTTATGGCTTTACAGCTTTATCTTCAGTTGACGAAGCAGTTATGGTTTATTAGTTTGTGGATTCTAGGAAACTTGCGAACCAAGTAAGCAATAATCCTCATCACCTGACTTTGTCCTGCTGGCACTTTATGGATACTTAGTCTTTGATGGCGAGATTATTGAAAGATAAGATAGTTAATGTCGATGATGCCCATTCAATAAGATAGTTAATGTCGATGATGCCCATTCTAATGCGTCTCTAATGTGTGCGATTTAGATGAATGATATGCGTATCAGTTTTCTTCCCTTCTTATTAAGTGAAGAAATTGCAGCTGATTCGCATACTTCCAAATAAACTTCATAAAGATGTCTAAGCAACGCATACGGTTTGTAGGTTCAGTTAAAGATACTCCCCAGTAACGATTGCTGTGGTGTTTTGGCGTCATTTTGCCGTGGACTAGATAGTATTTTGAAGTCAATGCTAATACAGAGAGCCATCGAAATTTTCATCTACCAAGTGGCCAAATTACTCGCAAAATTGCAGGAAAGGCTGCAAACGTCATTTTCGTACTTATGATCAAGTTCGTTTGAAAGGAAGATGTTTAAAATATCGCGCGACAAAATACCGGTAAATCTTTATGTTGATGTTGTAAAATCTCGCAACAAAGACTTGTCAGAAACTCAGATTGTTTTTCATTCTCCTTGAGCCTTCACTACTACTTCCTCATAACTCGAACTTTGATCAAGTCGAAATGTTTTTGGCATTCTCCTCGAACCCTCACTAATACTCTTCTCTTAACCCGAACTTTGATCAAGTCAAACTGTTTTGGCATTCCCCTTGGCCCTTCACTTATACTTTTCTCATATCTCGAACTTTGATCAAGTCGAACTGTTTTGGCATTCTCCTCGAACCCTCACTAATACGTTTCTCTTAACTCGAACTTTGATCAAGTCAAACTGTTTTGGCAATCCCCTTGACCCTTCAATAATACTTTTCTCATATCTCGAACTTTGATCAAGTCGAACTGTTTTTAGCATTCTCCTCGAACCCTCACTAATACTCTTCTCTTAACCCGAACTTTGATCAAGTTAAACTGTTTTGGCATTCCCCTTGGCCCTTCACTTATACTTTTCTCATATCTCGAACTTTGATCAAGTCGAACTGTTTTGGCATTCTCCTCGAACCCTCACTAATACGTTTCTCTTAACTCGAACTTTGATCAAGTTAAACTGTTTTGGCATTTCCGTTGGCCCCTCACTAATACTTTTCTCATATCTAGAACTTTGATAAAGTCGAACTGTTTTTGGCATTCTCCTCGAACCCTCACTAATACTTTTCTCATGACACGAACTTTGATCAAGTCGAACTGTTTTGGCATTCCCCTTGAACCTTCACTAATGCTTTTCTCATATCTAGAACTTTGATAAAGTCGAACTGTTTTGGCATTCTCCTCGAACCCTCACTAATAATTTTCTCGTATCTCGAACTTTGATCAAGTCGAACTGTTTTGGCATTCTCTTTGAACCTTCACAAATACTCTTCTCATAGCGTGAACCCCCGTTAGCTAGAACATTTTTTTACTCGAACCATTTTCATCGTCCCTTTGAGTTTCGAGTTATCGGGAGAAAACTATACTATATGAAATCCAGGAAAAGTAGATGTCGATATTCAACATGTGAACTGTTTAATGACAAAATTATAACGAAGCTACAGCGTATTGGAGCCGTACAAACGAGAAGAAAATGGTTTCCGAGTGTGGAAATCGCTGTGTGATAGCGTCTTTCTATAAGTTATTTGAAACCGTATAATTTAAGCGTGGATTTTGATCATTACAGTACGCTGGTTTCGACACTAAATTACACACAGTTATCCACCTTGGTTGGCTATTATGTGTACAAGCTTACTACGTTGAAGTTGGGTTCTCATTAATCTTTGTTATGATTATGAATCAGACCAGCTGCGACTTCTTGATTGACTGATGCAACGCTTTAGGAACTCGAAAACAAAAAAGGTGAACTGTAGTGGACTTTTTTGTATCTGCCACTTACTTTCTTTTGTTGAGGTAGAGATCTTGAAAGTTAGCAGGTTTCATTCTGTTTTGTTGAAACAATAAAAGAAAGAGTTGGACTGCTACAAGTAACAGTTCGGAGCGCAAGGCAATAGAACTGCTCGTAGTGTGGTTTCACTGCTCATGTTCGTTCGCTTTTTTAGAAATATTGTGTGATGTTGGTTTTATTTCTTGGTATATGCAGACTTTGAAGAAAAACTAAAACGTCCAAAATAAAACTGCTGCCAAAGAACGACTTTAATATAAATTAACCCAAGAATCAAATACTTTGGGACGACAGCGCTCAGCTTCGAGTGATAAAGACAGTTACACAAGATAACGCAAGTACGTAAGTATATTTGTTTATGTAGTTGCTCTGAGTAGTAATTATATGCCATGGACACCTTCTTTAATATCGATGTTACGTTTTTTCATTTTGTCTGTGGTCAGTCGTAGAGGCTTCCCAAAATTTTATCTGTGTTTAAATAGGGCGGTGTCAGTGAAAAACGACATGTTATTGATGGACTGTAAAATGTGAAAATGTGAAAAACCAAGGGTCTGTCTTGGCGCACTACAGAATTTCTGTCGAGTAAAATAAGGGGGTGTTTTACAGATTGCAATGTCGTGTCTCTATCACTTGGACTTGGACATTTCAAACTTGAACTTGTGTGGAAGTGTGCCTAAAAACTATGGATAGATTTATATATTTTTTGCGTTGAAAAGTTGTCTCATTAGTGATCCTATCGGGAAAGTATGTTTACTGTAGTAATAACAGTTTGTAAATTTTCGGACTACTGCTGATGCGCCCTCGATCCCGACAAATTGTAATACATACGTAAGTGATCTCAGTCATGGATGAAACAATAGAAAAGAAAAGGTCTCTCCGACATCAAAAAGAAATGAATGAAAATAGAACTCTGTCTGTATTAAAACTTCTAATTCTATTGCATTATGATGGTAGATGCAAGTATTTATCATGGTCACTGCTGATGAGAGAAAACGAGGACTGCTTAAGGACAAAAATCAAACACTGATTAGTGATCACTTATAGGAGTTATCACAAGTATGTCAATGAATTTTCACTTCCTTCGATAGCCTATTCGATCCATCGAGATGATCGAATGATATTTTAAAATAACACAACTAAATTCTGTCTCTTACCTAAGAAGGTCAAGGTTCTCATATATTCTTAAGTTTCTTCATCTGTGTATAATTTTGACCTATAAAAATATAATAAAAATGCCTGCCGCTAATCTGTCAACTAGGGGCACCGTTCGAGGTGACTGGGAGATTTCCAAACAGGTACACTCCGTGCAGGGGACAACTGGTATATTGGCTGAGTACCTTACGTACCTCATCAACAGTTGCAGTTCTGGAACTGTGCGTCGATACTTAGTTACTCCCTCATTCTCAAACATGTACCACGAAGTGACGAGACTCCTATCAAACGCCATTTTACAGAGACTGCTACTAAGTGAAACATCACTCTGCAGTATTTGGGGTTTTACCGATTTTAAGGTGACGTGTGCAGCGTAAATTTGTCTTCAGCATGAATATGTACCACGAAGCGATGACCCTGTTCATTTAGTATTCAAAAAATATATACGTAGTGGAAGTAGTTAAACTGGGAAGGAGGAACAAGCTCTAAGATGATCTAGCCACCCAACTACTTTCATTTTTTTTTTTTTTTTTGCTGTTCGGTAATTTTACTGATAATTTACGGTAGTTTCAAAAGCTTACCTATTGCATATCTTTGATTGACAGACTGTCATGTGACCAAGCGTTAGAGTAACATAAGCCATCAAGATGATGGTTTGTAATATATTAAGATTATGCAAACGAGAACATGTCATCAAAGGATGGTAAAGGCTAATGTCTGGCTGATTTTTTGTACACTGTTTATACCTCAGTTACACGTTGTTGGAGAGCGTACATGACGGAAACTATATGATAACGCTCTTTCGGAAAGGGATGTTTTCACACCTGCTCATCGCTACCTGTGTTGCCATAGTTACATCAGGTAGGGCATGGAACAGTCTCGGCACATTAAATTAAGGGGGCTTGTGCAACTTGCATCCTTTGCGATAAATTTCAATAGTGAAATGCAAGTTGTTAACAGCAACTAATGGGAAGGGGAGATTGTTGCTTTTGACAATGCGCAAGTGCTACAGAACTTGTTTAAAGACGATTTCGCCAACTGTATGAACGCCTTCGTCAATAGTTCGTATAAATAATGGGAAGCAAACATATTTTCAATTCGTTAATTGAACCAGAGCATGAGCGAAGGGAAGGCGATTACCCTCAGAGTCTTAAAATTGTTTACATTTCTACCGACCTGATTCATGCACAAATATAATCAATGGAATTTTATCGGTGTCTGAGTTGGGTTTAAAATAGGTTGTCCTTAATTTGTCACAGCGGATCAGGAATTTTAAACTTCAGTTTTGATTTGAATTTTACTATGATAATCACAATTTTTATTGTTGATGACAATAATGACAACCATTGAATGTCATTGTTCATATCTGTGTTGTCGTTGAAGGACTTCGAGTTGCCTAAGTTTGCGATAGCCTAGTTGACAACGGCAGATAGAAGCAGAGAGTGAAAAATAATGCATAGAACTACCATTTACATTCGACAGTATTACCGCTATCAAACATTCGTACTAAGCTTTGTAAAAACATCTTGAAGTTGTAGTGAAAACTAACGATCAGGCATATATTCAATAAGTTTTTGCAGTGATAAGCAAGTCAGAACGAAAAGGAAGACAAATTTTCGTGGTACCCATCTTGGTTTGCTTAAAAGTAAATGGAGCTTATATGTGTAATCGGCGCTTATTGGACAAACCAGATTTGTTAACCCTATGTTTATTTTCGTTGTCGGTATGTGTGGTAAAACACCAACAGGGCTTGTGAGCACTAAGACCTTCAACAAAGTTGAAAGAGCACGGACTTTCTGTAATTATTAACAGAATCTTTGACCTTTTTATGTGTTTTAAGCTTTGCAAACGAATGCTAAGTTACGTAAAGTCGAAGTTTGTAATGGCCCGCACTATTTTGGTAGTTCATGAACAACTGACATTAACTTCACGAAATCTTCGAAAGGGATAGAAAACTTTGCAATAGTCAAGCCGACGGCATACACTAATTTTGATAAATAGAAGATAAATAACGCTTCCTTCAGCAGACTGGCAAATTTAAAGCCTTCGTAGATTCTACGATAACGAAGCGAGGCAAGGAGATTCTTTATTATCATCTAACTAATCCTTAGCACTATAGCAGAAACTAGCACAATTGGAGGTGATGAAAATCTGGATTTAAGTTATGTTCACAGACTTCTTGAAGTATGTTTTTTATGTTTCAGTTATTAAGTAGCGTAGTCAGTTGTAACTAGGTAACATCGGTAGAACGGTGGCTCTGAAAGCCACTGGAATTAGCAGATTTATTAATATAATATTTATAAATGTGCCGAAAGCAAAACTAATACAACTAGTATGAGTAGTAGTCAAGTACCCCTCGTCACACGGCACACGCAATATATGAAAGCATTAATATTCTACCCGTGCTATTTTAAAAAGATGAACATGCCCTAGTCTCCCCCAGTTCAAAAACGCAGAGGGCTTATGTCGTTTAAACCCCCTCTTTAAAAGAATATGGGGATATTTTCACATCACTTGTGATTCAAATGAAAGGGAAAGGAATGCAACTGAAAATCGCTCATTTATGTTAGAGTTTTCTGATTTGAAAAGCGAATTTGCCCTATTTTAATTGCTTGACAACTTTTTAGGCCAATGCTTATTTCACTATAATCTATATGCGGTAGATATACTATTTTAGAACCGACAAGCGGTAGATTTGCAAAGTATTTCTAGAGTCAATCGAAGGCGCAGCGAAAGCTAAACTCTACGTGGGAAATATTTATGAAGACACATTTGGTAAAATTGCTTTTGAATTGGTCGTTTGTTTGCTAAGAGGTACTTAGAAGTACTTGTATGCTACGAAGCCTATGAGTTTAGAGGCACGCGTTTAAAATATGAAGATCAAAGTTTTGCGGTCGCCTTAGGGTTTTTAGTAATTAACATGTTTTTGGCGGTATACGATCGCTTTGCGCTTTCTTGGTGCTTGTAATTAAACCGACGTAATTATTCATATCAAGCAAGGTTCTTAGGTTTTCTGTATTTTCCCAACCAGGGCAGGTACGACTCTGCATACAGACAGTTTAAAACTTTATTTCAGTTGTGAAGAATAGGTTAAATAGATCTAAAGGCTCTCAGTACCTTCACAAGACGTCTTATGCTAAGCAGGAAAGCTGTACACAAGTAATTGGTCTGCAACTCCCACTAAGCAAACTCCTACAGGCTGTGATAAACTCGTTTCCCGCTTCGTCTGTTTGCAAGCTGAGAATTGTAAAGTTGTATCGCCATGTAATGCTGTTTTGTAGGAGCAAAAATTTCCATTCCACGGAAAATTGAAAACTTGTTATTCATTATTTTTGTGTGTAAAATGCAGTCTTGACACCATGACTTTGTACTTAAAATGTTATGTTTTGGATTTGGGATTTAATGGATTATGCCTGCTGTACGCACGTAGTTAAATACCTTCTTATATGCCAGGCCAACTGATCGTTGCTAGTTGATTAACAAAAATACGGGCCACGATTTTGCGTTGGTGATTTAGTGCGTTAATTTAGTGATCCTTTTCAAAGCCAAGTCGACATCAAACTGCTAACGGCTTTTTAAGTCCTCGATATTGCAATATATCAATTTCAACTGCACCTCTAGTAAAGATATATCCTTCATGGCGCCATTGCTCATTTCCTTGTGACCAACTATCAATTATTATCAGTATGTGATTGCCGCCGGTACAGGTACTGCCGATGTAGAAAAACAATATTTTTAACTTCTGCCTAACTGTTTATTTCAAAGTGATATGGTCCCGCTCTCACTTTAAAATACGTGCAGATATTTCATTAAAAATTTCAGACTTTTTGCCAGCAGTCTTTTCTATTTGTGTAAGAAATTACTTTGGAAGAAGGTCATTTCTACAGAGAATTTTAAGATAATTTCAGTACTGGACAAGTGAAACTGAAGAATGGGTGTCTGCAGTATCAACTGCCTTGTTGTCATAGTGTCAGTTGTGTCACCTTCGTAGCACCTCCTCGTACTGTATGACCCTTGTTGTCGTACTGTGTGGTTACCGTTTCCAAAAGGTGTTGCCATCATCAGTCCCCAAACTAATGCAACTAATAGTGTTGATATTTGGAAATCAGTTTGGATGGCTTTTCTGTAACGGGGGGGGGAGGGGGGGGGGGAGATAGGTGGACAAAGACTATTACTCGCCCAGTATGGCCTCTTTTGAAAATTTGAAGCTCAACCTATGCAGTTCCATGTAAGTGGATAACACTTTAAGCATGCAATCGTTTCCTATTACGCCTGATTTTGGCCTTCAAATATTCCTCACTATAGTTTGACGACCAGGTAAGCAGAGAAAATCCTTTAAGTTGTCAGACTAAGGAGAGTTTACGTTACTCAGTTTCCCTTTCCAGAGACGGTAGCTTTATTTCTACGCTTTTGGAAGCCGGCCTCTTAAAGAAGTAAAACTGTTCTTACTTGTCTTTCACGCTTTTGTTACGAACTTACCAAGAAACAATCCAACAGTGTACATGGAAATGAAGAATATGTTATTGAGTTACTAAAACGTCTTACCATTTGAGATAGCTGTTGAAGTCAGAGTGGACGATGACAATATTGTCGTATTTATTATTTATGATGGAACAAAAACACAATACTGTCATGAATATGTTCAAGACCGATTGGACTGGAGTGACAGATATCGAAATATAATTCGGAACATTTGTTTCACACTTAAACACAGATTGTGGTATAGGTAGCTTAAACGGTCTAGCGACCGAAATTGAAGCTTTTTATTTGGTACCTAGAAAGTAAAGCGTTACGTACATTTAACTCATCTTGGTGTAGTAAGCAAACAAGTTCGTGACAAGCGACGTAAACAAGTTCGGATTAAGGTTTGATAGTGTAATCTAATCGTTGTTAATTTTTATCATTAATGGTTTCCAATTAGGAGTGTGGCATATGGATTTGGTTCGCTCTTATTTGTACCTGAATACTGTTTTGATAGATAAAGGAATGCTGTTAAGTTGATTCTGATTGGTGATCCTTGTCAGGAATTGGAACTACACGCTGGGTTTCCTTATCAGTCGTAAAGCGTGCCACGGTCACCCACGATATTATGAGCAAAGTACGTGGAATGAAGAGACATTAAGTAGCTTTTGCAATGTCGGGGTTTAATTCAATAATATCAGTGCTTTTTGCCGTCTGGGCGCTGTTGCATAGTATATACTTTGTTCCACGCTGCGAGGTCAGTTATATGACCGATAACCTCTCTAATTATTCATTTTTAGAAAGCTTACTTATTTCCAATGGTGTAACTGAAGGCAATTGTAGAAAATTGACCAGTTAGCAGAATTCTCACCATCAGGTTGTGGTATTTAATTGCAAAATACATTTTCTCATGGGGCTGCAAGAGAAAGGTATTGATTGCGATCGTTGTGCATCACGCTAAACTAAACAAGATTTCAGGTTATCGGACCGTAGTTTTGCACGTCGGCTTAACATTATGTTAAAAATCGCCGAGGGTTGCCGAATCCAATAACATGCTTTCTACTGACGCCTTGCTGTTCAGGATTTTGTTTTCAAGTAAGTCTAGCTCGTGCTGTTCATACTTTTGGTACTTGTGCGATACGCAGGCTGGGAGAGAAATAATACTGAGATCAGTCAGAAATGGAAACAGATAGTGTGTTTAAAGGCAGATTTGTTGTTTGTAAGGTAAATTGTTGATTAAATACTGGGCAACTTTGTTTATTTTGGTGATTTTGAGCTAATTCTCTCCTTTCTTCGACTCCAGTTGCTAGGTCTTTATTCGCTTATCGTATGTTTTCGAATCGCAGTGATGAATTATTTTCCTACCTAATACCCAGTAGTTTTCAAATTTATATTGACATTTGTAGTGGGAGGTTATCAGATAGGAACGGTATCATCGAGTTGAAGTAGTGCCAAAAGTGATGTCGCAGAAATTTTTAGTGACCTTTTACATAGTGTGAACGATAATTTCCCCGTTCATGGGGAAACCCTTTATATCAATCGGAGACAAATCCGAAACGATTACTTTTTGTTTCGTAGCTAGGTCTTGTTAAATGAAGGTACTTTCTGGTGCAAATTTTTCCTTTCATTTCAAACCTCTTTTGTCTCCGAATTCATTTATCAGAAATCATCTTCAAGTGCTATTTACACAAGTGTCTTTACCTTATTTTCTTTATTTCCGTACACAATTCTATGAAATATCATCGGTTGATGAGGCTTCTAGAGGAGTAGAGTATGTTAACATCCGAGAGTCACCTAGCCCGGTTCGTAGATCGCACGCCGCGAAACTGTGGGTTACGGGTTCGAGTCAGGATGGTAACATTTTCTATTCTTTAAGTATCTTTCCAAAACAATCTTCTGAATGCCCTTATATGTATGTGTAATTTTGCCGTCTCATAGAGTTAATATTTCCCCGTTGCCCCTATTCTCTGCACTACTGCAAAGAAAGAGCCGTGGTAAGCTGTTATAAGTTACAATGTTTTTGGCTGGGTCTCCTTTCATTATTTCCACCAGTTCTTCGTCGCAAAACAGTGTGTTCAATATCATAGTTATTGTCAAAGACTAAAGCCACTTGGCGGTAGATGCACTTTGTTGCCTTCCGCCAGACGCTTTCAATTCCTGCTGTTTTCCCCTGCCTCTTTCCCCAGGTATATCCATGCATTAGCAACAGCTTATTACTTCTTTTCTTGACTTAAATCGCAGAGCTGCAAATATGTTTACTAGACCCTTGTGTTGACTGTTCGTTTCCTCATTGAGAAATAATAGATCATAGAACGGTGGATGTAGTCCTAGTATCAGTGACGTCACATACAGAACATTATAGCGTGACATCGCCATCAAAATTCGATAAAAGACAGAAATACCGTCAAATAGAAGACTAGTAGACACTGTGGCTGGTTAGTCTTGTCAATGCCATAAAAGTGTGACTTGACACATCTTCTCTAATATCTTCTTAACTGCATCAGTTATTAGATTCTCTACAGAAACTCGTCTGCGCGGTACAGGGGCTCTTTTTGTAAATTAGGGAGGTATTTGTATCGCGTATTTGCATCCGCTATGCGGGAACATTAGTGCTCACAACTAGTCCCAAGCCAGTTACCTGAAGTACTTTTCAAATTGCATGTGGTTGTAGCTTTGATATTCAACACTCGACATTTAATGATCTGGATCCTTAAAACGGAGACTGTCACTATTGAGCGCATTTCTTGATCTGACCGTTTTTATCGAGGACATTTAGTCTATCACTGTGGCTATTATCATGCAAAGCATGTACCACAGGAACCGTTTACCACCAGGGGCATTTACCACTGAAATAGTTGTCACCAGTATCGTTTACAAGTGACATCGTATCCACGGTGTATATTTACCACTGACGCGCTACCACAGATTAAGATACCACTGAGACGTCAAATAATGTTAAAGCTTGTTGGCTTGAATACACACATCCCTGCCTAAAGCATTTCGGACTTCACTCATTAAATTTGATAAGATTTTATCGCCGAAAGTGTTTTTAATCAAACATTTCTAGTTTACCGAATGTGATTATAGTTATTGTCCGTCAAAGTTAAGAATCTCTTTAACGTGCTAATGCTCTGTTGTCATAGTTTACAATTGGTGTTACTGGTGGTCTATAGACTCACTGTGATATATTATTGGTTGTATTTTGCTCGACAATAGTGGTTTATCTACATTATTATGGTTATTACTTCTAGAAAGCACGCTATTGGCAAAGTGACGAGGGATAAATTATTAGATAAATACAATGTAGTAAATAATGTCGTCTCGTAACTAGCACTAAAAAGAGTCCCCGAACAATTATGAGTTGTGTATTTTGTTGCTACCCCCCCCCCCCCCCCCCCCCCCCTCCTTTCAACCAAACACGGAAACAAATGTGAAGTGGAAAAAAAAGGAAAAAAAAAAAAAAAAAAAAAA
>JAAAKM020000177.1:0-10668 GCA_010016025.2 Alatinidae sp. Z8VKAUB7J3 | reverse complement strand
AACGTACTTTATCGTTCACTATCAGCGATGGGTAGTGTGATGATTTCAGCTAAAGAGCTAGATTAGTAGTTACCCTGCTTTTATCCGTAGAGTACACAAGAGTTTGGAAACGATTTTTCTGAGCCCTTAACATGTCAAGCTCAGGACGGAGTAATTCACAACACCTTAGGCTCCTGGTAGTCGTTTTGAAAGTGAAATATACCGATCTAATTGATGACTTTGGTTCGTGAGTGTATTCATTGGATTCATCATATTGATGTAAAGGCAATACACACATTCATTGGCTACAAAGTGTAAATGCTCCCAAGTGTACGTTCATGGTTCCCACCTCGCAAAGAGCGGCTTTTTGAGTATGGTTGAGTACCACTGGAAAGTAAATAGAAAGGGTGGAGGTATAAATATGATATGTACTGAATTGGTTAGGACTGTGGTCGTCAGGAGTGCAGTTGAAAAAAACCTGGGCAACGGAGGAAAGGAAGGAAGTTTAAGGTATTAGGGTTCTAGGAATCATTAGACAGTGATCCACAAAAAGGGACCCAAAAAGTGGATTATTAAACTTGTGGCTTGTGTCTTCGGAGCCCGTTCCTCGTGAGCTGTCAATAGGATCGAACCAGATTTGTAACTGTGATAGCTAACAGGAGCAGATATAGAAAGGCCTTTATGAGCAACTGGTGTTAATTTGTGGGTTTAATTGGTTATGAGGTTAGTCAAAATGAACTCCTTCCCCCTTTCCACTTTGTTTCGGCTCGATGAAAACTCGCTGAGGACCATCAGTAACATGTGGATCACCTTCTGAGAACCATGATAGTGCATTGGGGTACTTGTAAAAAATGAGCGAGAGCTGTTCAAACCTTAGCACGTTAAGTAGTCATTGATGGCCCAGTATTGTTAGCGAGGGGTTGTTAAGTTGCCTGGCGACTGTCATTGCAATAGGAACCGTTTCGTAGAGGACTAATCAATGAAAGTGCTCTATCGATATTAAAAATACAGAAGGGCAGCCTTTTCCCATTTCAGAAGGTAGCAGTAAGTATAGTTCTGAGTTTGTTGCCCATGTTCAGCTTCGTGGCACCCTACAAAAGCTGCTTACCATTGTTGGTCTAAAATCCGCGACGTAGATTAGATTTTAAATTTTTAAACGTAGCAGATGAAAAAGACGTTATTGACAGGCATGGTCTAAAAATGGAGAATGTGGAAATTTTCATGCCCTTGCATATTTATTACATTATGCTTTATTTCCAATATCAGAGAGATAACATTCGTAGGAACATTTTAAAGTTGCAGAGAAGACGTTTTAAATTTAGAAGTGTCTTACTACCCTGTGTTGATTTAGCTTTCACGGACTTGACGGTTAATCGAAATTACTGAGAGTTTTCGCGCCCGTTAGCGTTGTACACTGCATTACTCTACTATATTGAAAATTAAAACTGTCTTAACGTTTTTAGTTATTTGACTGTGACTTCTGACATTACTGAGAGACCACCTGCTTTGCATCATATTTGGTATGCACACAGTGATCTAAGTGACAATAGACATTTGATTTTAGCTTTCCGAGGCCGTTGATGTGCTGGTAAACTTGCCTGTAAAAGAACACGGTTCTAAAAGAAACTACTTTCAGCTTTACAAAAGAGATTTGGTTTTATG
Source organism: Alatinidae sp. Z8VKAUB7J3 (assembly GCA_010016025.2). Taxonomy (NCBI): domain Eukaryota; kingdom Metazoa; phylum Cnidaria; class Cubozoa; order Carybdeida; family Alatinidae; species Alatinidae sp. Z8VKAUB7J3. The sequence goes on along the minus strand of JAAAKM020000177.1, from coordinate 9,027 downwards.
GGAAGCTTTGAATAACAAACCATACGGCACATTAAGACGAAACATCCAGCTTTGAAATAACTGTACCTTTGTCGATATTTCACACGCCAGATAAACAGTCGGAAATATACAAGCTGTAGAAAGAGGCGAATCTAGTTGTGCTTTCAGTTCATTAGCATTGAACTGTTTTCGGTAACCATAGTAATTTAGTGACAACATTATTAAGTTATGATATCTAACTCATGGGATGTATATGAATAAGTCACCATCGCTGGCTAGTTGATGTCTGTAGCTGTTTTGATCGAAACCTTTTGCCAATAGCGCATCGAAATATTGACGTTGCCGTTGCACCTAATTCTTCCTTTGAAGTAAGGCTAAATAGAATGAATAGGAATCTATTACAAGCACATCCCTTCATAATATACTAAAACTTTCCTTGTCGAAGAGCTGTAACGGTCAGTAGAGTGTTATGGTCACGATAGGAATTGGGACCGGAAGAGCTGTGTTTAACAGAGGGAACGATATTGCATGAAAAGAATGAGGTGGTTTGTCTTCGGTGTTTGCTTATTGTTATTATCTTTATTAACGACAGTATTAGAACATCTTCGAGGTAATACTTAATGCTTCCCATTGCTAACCAGATACACAGACCCTCTTATATTTACGACCTTTTTATTGTCATATAAAGCAACTGAAGTTCAAGAAAGCTTTTCCCTGAACTTTGTTCATTGGTTGTTACGTGCCAAGGTTTGGTATGTAACAGCCAAGATGAGGTATGCAATTTCGCATTAGAGGAAATTTGGATACCGGAGGCTCTTAGGGCCTAGGGAACTATCAGGCGTGAACTATATGTATTTGACACTGTAAGTAATCCTACTTGGTGGGAATGTTTCCTCAAAGCGTCAGATAATGAAAACATACATTATAATACTTTATCGGGGCCTAAGCTGGTAAACGAACAGCATACACTTTCTACGTGAATAATTGAAGTGAAATACAACTTGACTGAAAGTGGTTTTTGCATTGTAACAAATAAAACTAGACCTGTATCAGTAGTGGCATTAACAGCTACAGCTGCTCTCTTGGGCTAGTAAAATCAAAATACTGTTTTCCTTTTGTGTCATCTGTATTCGTCACTCAACCCCAACGTGGCTGTCGTTTGATAGCCTTGCAGAATTCATTCAGACACGAGAATTCCGCATAACATTGAAATCTAGCAAACAGTATTACTGGTTTTGTTGTTGTCAACAAGGTCACGATTAAAGAGTTCAGGGGAATCGAACTTCATGCGTAGGGGTTAAATGAAAAGAGCGAAGACCTCCGCCTGGATAAGTTTCAGAACTTCCCTCAGCTATAAAACGTGACAAGTGTGTTCCACTTTCAGTTTGATACGAACGATTGAATCAACTCTTTTTGAAAAAAATGTTTAATATACCCTAATAAGAATCGATTAGCGGAGTTCATGCATTTGAGTTCTGTTTTTAACATTTGTTGTCAAGAGCAACGACAGTCAACTGCTGCACTTTTTGACAGGTTTAGTGTAGATCAAGAGGAGGTTTTCTGCGACTTAAGCGAATGTTTAGTTACATCTCGGCCAGCAGCATTGACAGTTGCTGAAGCAGATGTTACTTGGGATTGAGCAAAGGAAGCTTAAAGAAACGGTGCAGGTTGTGAAGGTTCTAAATTGCTTGTATGCGTTGAGGGTAAATTGACGTGTTCAGCTTGTACGATTTTTAAACAGTATTTTTGTATGTTTATCGTAGTACAAGGATGGGAAAGCCAGCAATTGAAGTGGTGGAACTAGTCTACTTAGCAATTCTTGTTTTGCTAATATTGACTGGAAATAGCCTTGTTATTTTGGCATTTCACCTTGGATCGAGGCGGTTACGAACTTACACTAACTACTTCGTTGTGAATTTAGCAGTCTGTGATCTGATGGTTGGCATCTTATCGGTGCCCCTCTGGATGTATGTCAGAATTGGTGAGTAGAAATTATTTATATTTTCAGGATGTTTATAGATGATGCAATTGGTTGTGTGGTTTCGATTTCATTGTATGTTGCTTTAAACCTCTCAAACTATCTTCACAATATTTCTGAAATACCATTTTATAATAATATTTTAGTTGCCTTATTGAAAGTCATCCCCACCTGTTTCGATGTAATCATAAGTTACTATTTCTTCAACGACAAGGCCGAGCACTGTTCTGCTAACAAGGTTTGGTTCGTATCAATGGAAAGCATAACGGGTTTTTGTACCGAAACGGCTGAAAATAGCTAATTGCTCTTACTGATGTAATTCTCAATTTCATTGACTCGCTTTTGACATTCAAACTTAAATACATAGATGCTTTCGAGTATCTGCAGAAGGATGTGAAACGTGATAAAATCGCGTTAGTACTATCGATTTCTGTACAGTTGACAAGAGAACTGACTCTATACCGTGACACCTTGTCACATATGAAATATATCACTTTTCCTATAAATAGGTTTGCGAAAAGGGAGGGTTTTAATATTCAAAGTAATTTTACTTCACTACGTATAGATATGGCTAAACTTGACATCCCATCATCTTTACCTTGATTCACTATTGCTGTCAGTATCTGTCATGTCGTGGGAAACGAGACAACCTCTTAGTTTCTTTTGACAGATAATGCTGTGTTCAGATACACTTTAGAAGTCTTTTCTTGTTAATACGAGAATATCTTAAGACGACAGTTTGAACTAGATATGATACTTGCCAATCTTTGTCTTGTTGAAACTCAGCCCTATTGAATATCAGACTATTTTGGGGGGGCCCATTGGTGAATGAAATCCTTCGGTAGATATTGTGCTTTTTTCAGCTAAGTGCTAACATATTTCCATTTTTTCTGCACCTGTCGGATGAAAAGAAAATAACAACAATAAAGATGACGCAAAGCAATTTCTCATAAACAGTTTTGTTGGAAGGATGACGAGAAACTCTTGTTGGCGATGGGTGCTGCAATATAGTGTGACCAGGTGGAGAAAGTGCACCAGTGTTAGTTGAGTTAGCTGTAAAGACGTCATAGCTTGAGAGACCTTGGTGTTTTCTTTCTTTCGTTTGGTTAATTAAGTTGACGAAGGTGGTTACCATGACACGTGGTGGCGTTAGCCCAAAGAAGTAAAAGAATAAATTGCCTTGGTAAATGGCTTGGCTATTTTTCCTGGTCGAGCTGTAATTTACAAGCCATTGATGAAAATGTCACCATTTAGGTTTGGAATCGAACCTTCCAATCTTCAAGCCTAAAAGTCAAACTACTAACTCCAATATCTTTCGTTAGAACTGTTTAACTCTTTACATACAGGTCAAAAATATTCAATAAGAGGATAAATAGTGGCTCGTGAGGGTGAAAAAAAGTAAGACAATATTTCGAGAATTAGAACCACTTTAGTGGCTGTTGTTGTGGTAGGAAGCTCTTGACAGAGGAAGAGTGGATAAAAGTGGGATTTGGTGCTCAAAAAGAGGACTATAACCAGACACCTACCCTCTTATCCATGCCAGTAAGGCAATAATTCTTCTGTTCTTTATTTGTATTCCGTGTCTTATGTACATTGGTGTATCCTTTGTTATAAATTGATTTGATATGATGACTTGGATGTGGTAGTAAAGGACCCATTCGTATTAGATGGGTAGGATAATCGTTTAAATATGAATCTTCTTTAAATGTATTTAACATACATGGGTCCCTAGAGGTTCATACGCACTGGATATTCATAGAAGTTACCGAGGTCGCATTTTGGAGCCCTTAAAGCGAAACAACAATTTACTGGACAGCAGTCCGCAATGGCTTTGTTAGTTTTTTGTAGTTATTGCCTATTAAAAATTGATTGCTCGCTGCAGGATAGCATTTTAAGGGAAAATTCCCCAGTAAAATGTAGGGAAAAGAAACATTTAAAAGAAGGCCTTTTTTGATGTATAGAAATACTAGCTATTACCACAGTTGCCGGACTGAAGTTCTCTCACCTTGTAATTTACATTAATATCACCACTGAAATGATAACTATACGAAAGGGACATCCTGCAATATTTGCTTCATAATTAGTGGGAAGTGATGTTCCTATTTACCCATATGGCCACAGTTCCTGGTTTTAAAATGTACCCTAGGAACTCGTAAAAATTAGTTTCAAAGCAAATTACATATCAGAGAACTCAACTGTAGAAAGGGCAAGCACAGGTCTGAAAGGAAGAGGGTCCTATATTTAGGAACATCCGTGGCATCTGTATTAAACTCAAAGATGAGCTCATCAAATCGAATAAAGACATTGTCAACCCCCAATATTTCCAATTATTTATCAAAGTTCACGTCTTGGAAAATGGTGAATTTTAAAAATAAGTGCAAAGAGATGCGGAGCATAGCGCTCTTTCTTCGCGAATGGGTTCTCTCTTAGGTAGAGATTAACGGACAGTTATGATGGGACTTGATGGGTAAGATATTTGCTTAAATCAAAGATTGTAAAACTTGTTTTGCGTTTTGATCAGGTTTGGGTGTAAATTGCATTGCATTGATATAGGGGTCTTTCTCTGCCAGGCCCATTCAAAGGCACTTTACAAACGACAATCACATCGCAACTCGGCCTGTTGTAAATATGTTTCTCTGGACTGCCCCCTTACAAATGCATGCGAAAAGCAGCAGCTCTCGGTGATTCATTGTTCTCTCCCATCATCGCTACGTCCTTCAAATTTTAACTGTTAGTACAGTGACTTGCAATGGTGTTCATAACTTGCGAAGGATAATTCAACAGTCAATTGCATTCCGTCAGTTATTTTTAAGAGCGGGCCTTACAAAGCCTTACGCGCTTCGTAGTATTGGGGGGACAGGGTTAGATAGAGTCGTAGCTTAGTAGTTGTAGTTTAGGAGTAGCACGTAAACTTCTGAGGATTACATGTTCTGAACTCTCTGCTCTGGAGCAAAATCAAATACAAAACGTACTCATAGCCGTCATGAATATTGATGTGATGGATATATAAAGATATATGTATAATATTGTGATTTTCTGGTTTAACGAGAATTCCGCTGAAGTTGACCAGACATTGAAAAGTAGGTTGCAATTTTAATAGAAAAAAGCTACCAGTGACGATGTTGCTATGCATGTTGATTTTCACGCGGCGCAAGAAGCTCAAACCAAACATTGAAAGAAAGCATGTTGATGGCTTTCACTACCTCGTGCTCATATCCAGCTCTACTAGTTGCTGCCGGCAACATATCTTTCAGAACAAAATTTACATAGAACGACGGCTCTCGAAAAGGGGGTCCATGGGTTGCCAAACTACGGATTGCTTAACCATTCAGTAATCTCCGAGATCAGACAGTTTCCAATATGGTTCCTCAAAGAGACTGTAAAGTTTGAACTTAAGCCCCCAAATATGTGCTTTCAATGTAAACAATTCAGTGGATAAAAAAAACCATTTTGAACAAAGAGCACTACGTATTGTGTTAGTTCGGATCTCTGCGATTATTGTGGTCGTAATGAGTCGTGGTTTTGTCGATAGCGGTGAAAATCGATAGTGAGATCAGAAAGTTTGGGAATTGCTAATCTAGGGCATCTGGAAAGCAGAATAAATGAAAAAGCATACGTTACATGGGGATGATTGTGCAAAGGTGGAAGCAATGAAGTAAATATTTTTAGTCTGGATAGTTCTAGCTTTAGGTAAAAATCTGTGATTGATATAGGATATGGTTTGCTGATGGCTGTGTAAGATTGATACGGTCTAGGTTTTGTAAAGTAAGAAAGTTGAAGTGGTACGCAATAGATGCTGGAAGAAGGGGGATATCTGAGTTGCTGACGGTATCATTAAGACGTTATATACTAACAAAGGCTAGGAATTTTGCAATGCTGATAGTTCTGTAATAATCTAACCCAGTTCCAACATAATTTCTATTTCATTATTGTCTTCTTTTGACTTCACTTACTTACTTACTTACTTCACTTACATGGCTTTTTGAATTACGTAACTTTCTGCCTCGGGTTCCATGTTTAATCCATAATTCAGTTGTATTGTACTCTTATGAGTTAAGGACCTGCTAACTGTTGCAATCGTTCTTGTAACAATCTTGTACTCAAAATATTGTGTTAAAGGAGGGCCTCCAAGGCAATGACAATTTGCTGTGTTTCAAAGAGGTATTAGGTCAAATGAAAAACTTTTCAGCCACGTGGGTTCGGCTATGCTGAGTATTGGCAGGTTCTATGGTTTTTTTGAAATATGGTAAATAGAGATCTTATTTTGCACAGATTAAACGTCAAGTATTGTTGGGAAGCATCACAGATAACTCAATTAAATTCATAGTCTCAGACAGGTATGAACAAGTGCTGGAAATTCTAAACATTCCCCCCCGATACACCACCTGATGGCTGCATCTTTTGTTTCAGTTTATAGGGAAGCAATCGTTGACTTTAACATCATCCAAATAGATCTCTTACAACTTCTTGCCGCCTGATAATTGTCAGACCGTTTTTGTAATCTTAGCCTTAAGGGAATTTTCCTGCGGGCAGCTTTTATATAGGATGTAAGAACAATGTCCTTGGTTTTAGTTACAGGACACCGGATATCTTTTGGTACTGGATAGCCTCAAGGCATCTGATACCAATCTGCATCTGTAGAGTGGATTTAAACAGATAACTTTGGATACCAGATACCTTTGTTGTAAAATGATAACCAGTGATTCACAGTACCTAGATTTTCTATCGGTCAGCTTGAAATTGTCAATAGAGCGGAATTTTTATAAATGGATTTGGTAGCATTTCATTTTGAGAGAGTCGAGCAAGACGTAGAGCGCTTAAGACCCCGTTAAACGGTACCCAAGTTGTATTGAGTATATTTGACCTTTATTAGCGGATGCATTTCTGCAGCAGATAAACAACAGACGTGTATTGGTTAACATATATACCGGTAACTGAGACCTATCTGCTTCGAGGGTTTTTTTTAAGGTAAAAGCTATCCGATCCCTTACTGCGTATTATCCGAGGTTCGCAGAGATGTGGAAATGGGAACTAAGATTTCGTTATTGTTATCGTATCAGGTTCCTTTCGTAATAGTGTGTGGGAACCAGACCAAAGGGAAGAGTTTAGAAGTCACCAGGGAACGTCGACTTAAAACAGTTTACTGTAGTTATCCATTTACTTTATCTCTTTTGAATTTCCGTGCTCCATCGATTAAGCAGACCCCACCTCTATAAACAGTAAAAATATAGTGGTTAGGTTGACTTAATTTTGTGTTTTAAAATTGTCTCGTTTTGTTCTATCGATATCTTCGTCAATTTCGTAAAAATTGAAAAAGTGAATAAGCATACTATGTGGTTAAACGAATAATTACGATATGTTGACATTTACAGTATTTTAAAGTAGACTATTATAACAATGGCGTAATGACATTGAAGAGAAGGCTGGTAGAACGTGGATGCAGAGCGCACAAGATCGGAAGGCGTGGAGGAAACTGTGGAGGCTACCCGCCAGTAGTGGCGTGAACAGCTGACATGGATGGATTATAACCCAGCTGAGACACCGTAAATGGGTGATCCTAATGTTACGTTGCGGCGCAGCCAGGTCTGAATCTTTTGTTAGAGGAGGTGTCTTGTTTAAATTTGAAGGTCCTGTAAGTATCCCGTCTGAGCCCCACTTCTCGTCAAGTTATCAAGTTCCCCATGGTTTGAATGCATAGAGTGTGAAAAGTGTAGTTGCTGTTACCATAGAAACAGCATTCTGACACTCCTGTGATCACGTTCGCTAATCATCGTTTCTTTGTAGAGGGCTTCCTCAAGAGCGACCTCCTTATCACATTATCAGTTTGGCTGAATCCCAGCAAATATGTATTTTGAATACTTTTTAAGATAAAAAGTTGTATTCTGTGCTGTGGTGATATTGTAAAATTGTCTTTATTTTCATTAAATTATATGTCATAAATCATGGACTCTAGGTTTGTATTCATAACTATTATAAATCAATTTACGACAGTGACCCATGTTTAAAAAAACAACTTAAGGCATGATAATATTCAAGAATTCCTGCATCTGATATCATCAAGCATAAAAAATTAAAAGCTTCAGAAATAGAACCTGATTTTTAAAAATATTACAGCACTAATCTTGAAAAGAACACTAGAGAAATAATACTGATTTTGATATTGATTATCTAGAGTAAGAAAAATCACTTCTGTTCATATTGTTCTAATCTAACGCTATACCTTACCATCGTTTCTGTGTGAATATCGAGGGGCATCATCCCCACTAGCACTATGTTGTTACAACTTTTATTGTTTTGTTTTGTAGGCGATGAGTATGTTTGACGTAAATTTTGTTATTCTGTATTTGATGCAGCTGGTTTTGTATTTGCCCCAATCATCTTTTCTAATCAAGGAGAACACAAAGAGAACTTTGCGAACTAAATTTTTCAGAAAAATTCAAGACACTTTGAGTGCTAGGACCTTCGCCAAATTTCGCGCAGAAACATATCCATGTATTTGTACCTGCCCAGAAACAGGGAACGAAAAGAGAATTTTTTCATTGAAGGCGTTACTACAAAGCTACTCCATGTATGTGCTCTGTTGCCCGTGTGAATACGACCTCTTATTAATCTCAGCAGATTTTAATGGTTGTATGGAGATGTGTTCCCGCCTTAAGTTAAATTTCTCACCCTATATCTTACAGTAATGAACTTAGCAGGTTACTTGCTCTTTAGGATATTTCGCTTGAGTAAGATGGGATCCATTAAATGGGCGCTACGAAGCTGTTATTACTATTTTCAAAGCCGTCTAATTGACAATTGTAGATGAGACACTGAGTAGTTATCGACATTAAAGTCCGTTTTAGAATATTACTTTGAAAGAAGGATGCAGCTGTCGCACGTAACCATCTTATACATTAATTTATAAAAATACTGTGTAGCATGAAGCCGTGGCTAATATTTTCGTTCTTTTTTTTCTATCCCATCCCATCCCATCCCATCCCATCCCATCCCATCCCGTTCCATCCCGTTCCATCCCACCAATCCATAATTATATAATCCCATCCCATCCCATCCCATCCCCTCCCCTC
>JAAAKM020000176.1:0-30409 GCA_010016025.2 Alatinidae sp. Z8VKAUB7J3 | reverse complement strand
GAAATGCATACATACATACATACATACATACATACATACATACATACATACATACATACATACATACATACATACATCAACTACAATATTACTATTTCTAGGAAATCCCGGAATCAATGTATTGCTGGCTACTCATGAATACATATTGAGAGAAAGTACAGAGATTGAAACTTTTGCTCTCTTTACACTTTAAATCAAGGATATTCCCACACACACATGATGGAAAGTAAATCTAGCTTTGATCGATCCAGGGTCGATAGTCTTCTCAATTCTACATAGAGTTCAGGGGTGAAAAAGGCATATTTGAATTGATCAGGCGCTCCTTTAGACCCTGTTTACACGGGTACGGATCCAAACTGGTACGGATCCAAACTGGTACGGATCCCAACTGGTACGGATCCAAATCGATCCGGTATAAACACCCCAGAAAAGGAATCAGATCCATTTGGATCCAGAACTCAGCATGCTAATTCAATTAGCAAATCAACGGTTTGGTCTCTAGAAGGTAACCCTACTCGCACCCGGCCCTTTCTCGTATCTCTATGGCCAGGGCAGGGAGAATTTTGGCCCTTTTTTTCTAAAATACTAGTTAAGATACGGATTTTCAACTTTGCAAACTTATAGATGACGTATAAGAAGACAAACAATGTGAAGTTTTGAAAAATATTCCCTGCGTGAATTATGGCATAAATGGGCCATTACCGTATGTCGCCAAAATGGACAAAATAACGAGTCGATAAGAAATTCTCTCGTATTTGAAAATTTCAGCTAGAAATTATATTCTACCGAAATTAAAATCTAGAAAGGCGAAATAGTTTAAAAATTGAATTGTTTACCTTTGAAAACATAATTTCTTTCCAAATTTACGCTAAGCTAATCTCGAATAGTTTTGCTGGTGCAAAGATTCACCAATAAAGAGTGAGAAAGTTTCCAGACCTGTCCATGTTTTGAGATGAATTGCTTCTGCATCTACCCACAGGAAGGCATGACACGATGGGGGCAAGTTTTCTGTTCCTTAGCAAAAGAGGTGGTGTTAATCCCTTACTCATTTGTAAAGCGAACATCAAAGCAATAAGAAGCCTAGCAGAGAAGGTCGAGTAAGTGCCTCGAAATCATTTGTTAAAACTTGCCACGTAGCAAAGAAAAATGTGGCAGTTTGTCTATTTTAGCTGTTTTATTTCTGAAGCGTTTTCGAGACTTTCGAGACGTCTTCGAGACGTCTGTCGAGTTTCTTCAGACATACATTGTACTAAACATCAGTAAACAGATACTTATATTGAGGTCTTATTGAACAACATAAAGGTCACACAACACTCTTGCAATGTTTCCTTCAACGCGTTTTTAGTAATGGAAAGCAAATGATATTGTTGAAGCGTGTTCTAATTATTTTGATCCTTAAATAAAACTCGTAAAAAGTCAATGCCATAGCTATCAAGTGTCACTACGGGCGTTGTTATATGCACCTGAATGCTCCTAAATGTATTCTAGAGTGACTTTCTTGGACCTTGTTACAAGATACTTCCATGTTTGCAATTTGTTTACTAACTTTTCTCTAAAATGCGGGAAAATAACTTGCGAAGTTATTTTGAAAAACACGCGAAATGCGTGTAGGTTGGATAGTCTGAGTTTCATCCACCGCAAACTGGCTAGAGAGGCTTATCATAATGTAGGCCTACACAGTAGTATAGAATGCGTTTAAAATCTCATCACGCAAAAAAATTCACAAGTTGGTCAAAATTTCAAAGTTTGAGTAAAGAAGGAAAATGTCTGGAAATCGGTGGTAGCATGAATACGCAAAGAGGATGATCTTCATACCTTCACACATCACACTTTCTATCAAAATGAACCTATCGTATCCACAACTTAAATATAACATAAACTTGTATGCAAAATATACAAACTGAAGTGACTGACACGAGATAAAAGTGACAACTTGTGATGAGATACTGTATGTACTTGGCAGACAGATTAGGAATGGCATACTTTTCAATTTCCCGTATCCTTTTTCTCCTCTACTATGATGACCGAAAAGAACGATTATACTTGCTCTTTTGAAGGATCAATTGTTTTAAATTGGGCCCAAGAAAATCTGATCTAACACGATTTTAAATAAAAATAACTTTAGTTATTCGTAAAAAAGGAGGTGAGGGGCCGGACAGGATTAAGAGTCCTCGGAAAACGTTGAAAAGACTCAACTGAATGTGTCATCGTCACCACGTAACCTAGAGCGTTTCAGTTTAGCCACCTATTCCTGTTTGGTCGCGTGTCGTATTGAACGAACGAGCTTGAAATGGGGATTTGCTATTTTTGAAGATCTGTGCCAGACGTAGATTAAAAAGTTCGCGAACTAATAAACCCACGGTGCCAGACGAAATGTACTGCCTCGTTCAGAAAATGCTGCTTTCAGTGCTACCTAAAAAGAGGCTTTAAAAGAATGGTGTTCACATGTTTTGATTTCGATCATGTTGATCTTCTCGTTGTACGTCTTGTAAAAACTCACTGGGTCTGTAGGTAGATTTTTTACTTTTCCATTGCATATTTTAAGGTGGTTATATCTGTGATAAAATGCCAACTGAAAGAAGGAAGTCATTAAAACCTTGCATCGCTAAGATATGGGAAGGGACATTATCGCATCATTTTAACGAGATTGCCGTTGGTCAAGTTTTCAGGTAAATTTTAGCACTGTTTTTTAAAAACTTACAATGTATGCACAAACCATTCTGAAGAGAATATTAGGAGACGCTCCAGGTGCAGTAAAGTAAGGAATAGGAAACTAATTTATGAAATTTGTGGGTCTATGTATGTACCCGGCCCATATATATGGCTCATACGTATACGTACATTCAATCCTGTGCCGGCCGCAAACATGGCATGTTCATCTGAGGCAATTGTATATCAGCATGTTATCCACGTGGGAGATGCTGAGACGCTCATACAAAATAGCGCTGAAGACTATCTCCCCTATCCTCAACCCATCTATCCAGGGCCACATGGCCCTCTCATTCTGAGCAAGTTGAACGTATTCACCCCTTCTTAGCCTAGAGCCCATCATGTGCACTCACTCCACAGTGGGCCCAGGGATTGAAAAAAATATTTTTCGACATATCGAGAGGACACTTATGGTAGGGATAATTATAAAATTTAGGTTATTTCTGAACAATTGCAAAAAAAAACAGCTAAAAAGCTTTATCCTACGAATTTTGTTGGCCTGCCAAAGTGGTGTACCGATGAATACTCCTTATATTTCTGTGGCAGTTTGACAGAGTACTTCAGAGCAGAACTGGTAGAAAAGCTGCCGACTGAGCTGGTGATTTTATTGCAGCATATACTATAAGGAATCACTTTCAATAGGATGCAAACCCCCATCTGGCACATAAGGATGCAAAGTAGCTGAAAGAGGAGACTGCGTGTTGTATGATAGTGTTTCATAAAATCACTACTCACAATTTCATATCCGAAAACTTTGGGAATGACAATCAAAACTCGTTATCAAAAGTTATCAAAACTGTTTTAAGGGTACTAATCAATTTTAAGGTTTGACCTAACATTACCATTTGACAGAATTTCCAGGAAATTCCAGGGGTTTGAAAACATTAATCTCAAATTTTTTCGTTGTTTTGTTTATGCGCCAGAAAATGGGTGGATTTTGCCAAATTTTCACATCATTTTACACACCAAAGAATTGGCATAAAAATTGAACTGTGAGGAATTTAGAGACATGTGAGCCTATTTTAGAATCAATGAAGGAAGAACGTTCATACTACATTACTAGTAACCAATAGTATTTATTTTCTTGAAGTTGAGAGCTCCAGCTAAAAGTCCAGATTTTTTTTTCAAAAAAAAAGCCATGAAAATTGTCAGTGCTCGTGAAATACCAGAGTCGAAATGCAAAAACAAGTTTGATAACATACTTTGGAATCATTCAACACCAGGAATACTATTTAAAACAACTCTGTACTCTGGTTCTCTCCCAATTCAGTACGGAAGCAATGAGAACTGGGCAAGACCAAATCGTATGGCCCAGCTTGTCACAATGACTATATCGAACATGCCACTTTCATGTAGCAATTTTTGGGTGTGTTGTCAACATCATCCTGTTAAAAATGTCTTGTATGTTCTCTTATATTGATGTTTGATGAGCTCTGGCAGCTGGCCATGACTTGTAAGCATGAATGTGCTTATTCCATGTCTCACTTCCCTGTTCAGAGTAGATGGCTGGATTGGCAGGCAGATGTAGTAGCAGTAGATGGCAAACAATTCTGGATTGTGGGCACACATGGAATGCACAGAGGGAGATAGCATAGCCCAAGGAAAGTTTGTTTTCTCCAACACCATCAGTTCCTTGCACAATGATCTGACCTCACAAGTATAGCAGTCTTTGATCATGGGTCTTTTGGCAAACTGACAAGACCATGTTGTAGAGTTGCAGCAGTTTGGAAAATGTAACTGAATGTGATTGATTGAGGATCAGGCTGCAGATGTCTTTGCGACTGTCTGGACTGAAAAATCATTCGGCAATCACACCAGAATCTGTGTTACCACCACCACTGGTTGGGGAATCAATGAGAAAGCCAAGATTTTTTGCGGATATGCGTAATGGTTTCCTTCTTTGCAGATTTCAACACATCCTTAACCTGGTTCTCAGCTTCCGACCACATGTGAGTTTGTGAAATCAGATGATATAGCAACTTCTCCATATGTTCAAGACTCCGTAATTTTTTATGTGTGATGCCATAGGGCAGCCCAACCGATGTACTGCCCTCCAGAGCCTTTTACCTCGCCATGATTTGTTCGTTCAGCTACCAAGATCATATTTCCATGTACATTTTCTTTTATTACAAGGTGAACACATTTGCTTACACACCAATAAGAATATGTGAAGTTACCAATACCTAATTCTGGTATGCTGTGTCAAATAATAATTGTGTTGATCGTTTTAGGGACACAGAGATAAGCCTGGTGTCTGGAGGGGAAGATGGAAGCATGATTGTCTATCCTGCTACATTTACAAGTCAAAGACAGCTCAGTGGATTCAGTAAGGTCAGTTATAATTTTGTGTTTACTGCAAATTTATTTGGAGATATTATATTGTGGTAGCTGTTTGTCTTGTAAAATTTAGGTATCAATTTGTATATAGAATATTTTAGATCAATGGGGATATATTATCCCTCTGGATTTGAAAAGTCAGAATTAAGTTATTGAGGATTTATTATCAAAGTAATACAGGCAGTTTTGTGATTTATTTGCCATATATATGAACAAAATTGTTTATATGTGTAGTTTTTTCTTTTATGTCCAGTAAAGGATTTCCTCTGTTCTATCCTTGAAGATCTTGAAATGTAAATAGCATTTTTTTGTAGAATATACAAATATTTTATCTGCCCTGGGGAATGCAGAAGTAAACTGGTTCTTAAAGGTTCATATAAGTTATATATTTTATTTTAGATATATACCAGAAATTTTCTTAGCCCTTTAGTTTTTTATCACCTTAGGAAGGAAACCGTCTTGAAACCAAAGGTGGGCCAATACAATCATTGAGGCTTGGAAATATCACAAACTTCAATTCTGTGGATGTCTTAGCTGGGGATTCTCGAGGCATATTAACAGTTTTTACAAATGGACAAATGCTGAACAGAAGAAAACTGTCAGAAGAGAGCATATCATCAATTTTGATAAATAGAGACCCAGGTAGGAAGGAGAGTAAATCTGTTGTGTTTTACATCTCTTCTCTTAGCATTGACTTCCAGAAGTTGTACCCTGGACAATATTTTTTTTTACTCAATGGCAAACAAAAGATTTGGGGCTTAAATTGTAGGGAAAGTCATGTGCAGAGGGACTGTATATTTATTTGCAAGATAGGGGAAAGTTTGCATCCCACACTGAAACAACTAAAGAAGAAACTTTGACAAATGACAAGTGATTCCTTGTTAAGATTATAAAGAACAATGTACAAAGCTGTCCATAATCTAATCTTCATGTATTGGCTTGGACCACTTCATATGCCAAGGGCAATGTAAGAATGCTAAAGACAGGCTGCTATGAAAATGGAAAATTCTTTTGTATATATATATATATGTAAGGTCGGGAAGATTGCAAATAAGAAAGTAAACATTGATTTCATTTAACTCCTTCTACTCCGACACTCAACTCAAACCCAGCTATTTACATGGTGATAACTACTTAAAACATGAATAAAACATTTTGTGACAATCTGGTACTCATTCTCAGACCCCTAAGTAAACTCACAATGATTATGCAACACTACAATATATGATGAGATTAGAAGGAAAAGCAAGATAAAATGCAAGACATTTTTCATGGGCAGATGTCTGTATTTGTTGGTGATGATACACCATAGGAATACAATTTTGTACAATGATGGTAGTGATACAGAGAAGGCAGTGGACAATGAGAGGTAGGCAACACTGTTGGCAATGTGTTCCAAGATTGCCAAATTATTCAAATTAATTACCCCTAAACTCTGGATATTGCTTAAATGAAATTAGTGCTGTGAATATGAAATCACGTGTGGTTATCACATCCTCTACTTTTGTGGTGGATAGGATGTTTCGAATACCATCAGGATAATTTTTTAACCCTTTGCAAAGGAATTACTATTTCTCTGCAACAATGTATATTTTATAGGGTGTAACATCTGTTATTCTAGGCTGGCTACATGAGGTTCATCTTGAAGCTTTCATCCACTCCTACAAAACTTTTGGCACGCACACTGCTGATATTTAAAGCTCCAAGAAACTAAGTCTTGCAATGTCTGCCTCTACCATTTGACGTATTACTGTCATGCCTTTTCATCTTTTCACCTGACACTTAACATCCACATTTTGACATGTCAAAACTACTTGAGACACATTTTGTAATTTTAACCCCTGACATTCTATAGTCCTGTATTGCATCTGAGCTCATTAAAAGATTTCTGGTCTTTCATTGTCATGTCACACATCCACTCAATCTTCCTTGTAAGTTATTTTTGCTTTCCAGCTTTGATCTTTCGACAGCAACAGTACCAGTATTATGATACTGGCCAGTTTAAGAGTCATTATCAGCACAATTTCCCACTGATGTAGAGGAATACTCAATATACCCTACTCCTGCTTCTTTTCTGAACTACATTCATCTTTGTGCCATGTACTTATTCATAGTAGCATCTTCTTTTATTATGAAAATCAGATATTGTTAATTACTTTTATCTCTTTTTTGTAGCTGGAAACTCTTCAATTTTGGTGAGTTGTCTTGATGGAAGCATTCTAGCAGTGTCACCATATGCAAGCCTGTGGAAATGCAAGATTGGTGATTTACTAAGCTCTGAACATGAGGTCAGTAAAATAAGCCTCAATCATACCAGATTGCTTTGTAGTCTTGTCTTGTTTTGTAAGGTCTTGCCATCAGTCCAAGTGTACCTTATGAAGTTTTGGAATAATACAAAAATGTTGCTGAAATAATTTTCCTCACTGGCATTTTCCTATCACAGAATTACCTGCTTGGACTTAATGTGCAAAACATTTAAGCTTTTCATACAGTGTAGTGAAGACTTTAAATAGCAACTCTTATGTTTATGTAGGTTTGACTTAATTTATTCACTGAACACCTGTGAAACAACTTCAGATGATGCCATACAAATATATGCAAGTTTTAGGTAGCCTTGAGGCTGAATAATGGTAACTATCCTAGGTGACAGTAGACTGAAATCAAAGGTAAAGGTGGTGGTGTCCTCTTGAAAATGCTGAAGGCTTAAAAAAGCTGGGGTTGCTTTTAAAAGCGGATGTACTCTTTGAAGCCTCAAAGGCTCATACTCAACATCACGAAGAAATAAAAAATCCAATATGATTACCCTCCTTTGGAAAAAGGGAGAGTTATTGAAGACTTTAGCAGTACAGAGTTCACAGCCTACCTGGAAATTAGGGAAATCAGGGAATTGTCAGGGAATTTCAAACTAAACCCATTTTGTGAGTAAAATCAGGGAATTGTCAGGGGATTTGGGAAAAATTCAGGGAAATCAGGGAATTTATGAGGGAATTTGTTCCCAAGATGAGTCTGGGAACCCTGGAAATGTCGCTGTGAATGTTATGAGATGCATGAACTTCGTGTAATTGGCCTTCATATAATATGTGACGCTTCATATGACGGAATGCTAGACATGCGCAAGGCATGTATGGCAATACTCCGTTGTAGAGGGTGTAGAGTTGTCATGGAAATTTTCGGAAATATCGTCAGGGACATCAGGGAAATCAGGAAAATCAGGGAAGTTTTTCCAAGGTGAGACTGCTAACCCTGCAGCATTACATTATAAAAAGTCCTGTTCCTTTGGGTTACGTATAAGCACAGACACACTCTGAAACCCTTTTTTAGTAACCGGCTATGTGATCACGTGTTAACTGCCCTATGGAAATGTAAGGATGCATAGTAATTGGACACAATATTCTCGAAATTTGTAACAATATTTCACAATTCAGAATCGCTTTAACTTGCAATGATTTTCATACATTTCACAGCATTGCATAATGTTCGTCCCTACGTACTTTTATGTACTAATTAGGATGTTTCCAAGTATTAGTTATGACAACGTACACAAACTTTACTGTAAATTGCTATAGACAACGCTGCAAACAATGTCCGATGACGTACGATTGTAAACACTGATCACCGGTCGGTTACAACATCGTAATTTTATCACGTTGACTGCAGATATTCGCTCTAAATTTGTATACAACAAGCTTAACTTGTTGAGTAATCTCGAATTCCTCATGTTGCATGTATGCAGCAGGTTTTCAGGATCGTAACTAAGTTGTTTCAACTGAAGTAACACTGGACAGTTGAATGTAAACAACGAGAACAAACTTTCACCGAAGCCGTCCATTGAGCGTCAGTTGTACAGTCGTCGATAATATCCTTAGTCGTTGCCATTGATAGTGCCATCGCCCGTTTTTTGATTTATTGAAAGAACTGGTTAACCGCCGTTGTACTGTACTTACGTGTTTACTCCAGCCGCGTTGCCGCGCCCCGACCGTTCGTGCCGTATCTCTCAAACACATGCCTTTTTGGCAATGTAGGGTGTTTGTAGGAAATATATAACAGGCTGAAATAGAAAAAATGTTAAGGAACGATTGTAAAACAAAGGTATACGATTATGCGACATAATGATGACAATAACTTTTTTGCGTAGAAAAAAGAGCATAGAGAATTATTGTATGAAGAGAGAAGCTTGGATGCAGTTTGTGAGCTGCATATAAAAAATCGTGTAAATGAGAATCCTTTATACGTCCATAGGGCAAGGGATATGCTAAGTTTAGGTTTATCATTTGATTCATTAAAAGAACGTTCAACGCTGCAGATATCTTTTTATACTGGTAAATGTAAACAAACTCCACGGACATATTTTGAAAACTCCAATAAGGTGAATCTGTTTTAATACACAACTGGTTAGAAAAATACTTCTTTTAATGATGAAGCATGACAATCCTCCATTATTTCTTCCTTGTCAACAGGATTCTCAAGGACATGTTGAAATTCGATGTATGGAATCTCTTCGTGTGACTACGATGTCATCAGACTGTGTCTACTCAGTTGTGGCAGATAACAGAAGACGCGTACATTTCTTCCAGCAAGATTCTTTGGTATCATCGCTTCTGTTACCTTCGGATGTCACGTGTATGTGCACTGGACACTTTCTTGCATTTGAAGCGACACCGCTTAGCGACTCGAAAGCCAGGGGTTTACTCTCCCCTGTACGACCTCGGGTAGCTAGACAGGAACAACAGCTGGCATTAGGAATGAAGAATGGAGAAATACTTATTGTTTGTAATTTTGTGCTGTACCAATACGCAAGTGTCGAGTACGAGTTAAGCTCTCTGAAAAAGGTATCTGCAGCGAAACCTGATGATGCCACAGACTCCATCATCTGTTCGGGACATTTTAACGCCCTTTTAGTTTACAAAGACAAAGTGCTGAAAGAGAAGTTCGTGACTGACGACTGGGTTCATACGTTAGATGTTCTTAGCCCTATGGATGTTACGCAAAATCAATATGTTGTTGCAGGGTGTTTGGATGACAAAGTTATCATCCTGTCTATAAACGAGTAAGACAATAAATTATTGAACAAATGTTTATTTGCACACTGTCATCACGGAAGGCTTACATGGAGGGAAAAGTGTGAAATAATTTGCATTTGCCGTCATCATCATCATCATCATCATCGTTCTTCTTATCATCAACATCATCATCATCATCGTGGTTATCATCATCATTGTAATCTTAAAACAATACTATTTCCATCAGCTGGATGCTCATTACGATCATTGCAACTTGATCATCATCATCACCCTACTGTTCTTTCTCCTTCTGATCTTCAATGCACCTCTCTCTGTCTTACCCAAACCGCTGCGTATGACCAAATTTCTGAGAATGATCAGAATGCAAAGTTTGGCGGGACAAGTATTATTGCATCGTTAAAACTTGCACTCATGATTAATGGTGCTCGTTAGCTATGGTTGAAGTCATTCTTGCTCCAACTTGCCTGTTTAGTAAGAATTTGAGATAAGAAGTAAAGGAATGGAAGCAATGAGAATTCATTTTGAGGTAATAGAGGACTGAAGGAAAGATTTCGCTAGAGATGTTGAAATTTCTTCGTAAATAGCATAGTAGAGTTAAGTCTTCATGCTTATTGCTTCGTTGAATATATGTTCTTGCAGTAGGAACAGAGGTCGCTCCTCAATCACATCCATCGAAATACTGTAACACCTTATGCAAGCGTAAAATGATCTTCATAACGTTGATGTGCGTATGTTCCTCCACCCCTGATCGTCAGTTAACTACAGACGAGCGTTCTAATACGCTTCTCGGCCTTTTTGCAAGGAGTGAACGCAGTATCTGTTCTCATTGATTACGAAATCTTTCCATAATCCGCGAGAAGTGGTCTTACTGGGTGGTTGAGCCTGCCTCATGGCTTGCTTCTCTTCCCGGCAGCCTAAACTTAGGGGCGTTGCCCTTGGACGCCCCAGTTGCCCTTTATTTATTAGCTAGCTTGTTTGGTGGTTTTTGTTTCTAGTTAGGGTAGTTTCAAAATCGGGTCCATTGCTCATGAGGGGTCTTTGATTGAGAGATAGCTAATTCGCACGCCTCATGTTTCGTCTTTCTAATAAAACATTCCATTCTTGGCCACTTCTTCATATATGTCCCACAGTGTGCAGTAGGCCAATCCGTATTTTGTAAAGACTTACAATTATGACTTATTGTATTTTAGAACTTGTTGTTGTTGAAGGTCAGGGTATCAAGAAGTCGTAGTGAAAGTTGAGATGAGGAGCTTCTTTGATATTATTGCTTGTTTTATACCTTCTTTGAGTTCACTTTAGTCACCAAAAGTATCGAACCCGTAACCACCTGGGCTGGTAATACTGGACTGGTGACACACAGTATAAGCCTCCAGTGATTAAGTTTAATTTCAAAAACAACAAAATACCCTTCAGATACTTGACTTAACAATACCAAAACGTCACTAAAAAATAAGTTCGTCCCAAGAGTGCAGTTAAGACACATTACGATGCCTTCTTCCTTCTATTCTCGACATCATTACTAGGAAACCCTCAAACAAAAATATAAACCAAAGTTACGAAGCACTCAACCGGGACTAACTATCGAACCAAGGCAATGTCATTCGATTAGCTAAGCCGTCCTCCTATGGAACTCATCAATATCGGTTTCCGAGCCTAACAAAATTCACGTAAAATCTTTGGATCGTATTATTTTCCTATCATTACTACAGCTGTCACTTTATTGAGGGCGTAGAACTAATCAGCGTTCAACAGTTCAGTTTCGAGTTGTCTAAGTAAGATCTTCAAAGTTTGAGGATCTGTACGCCCCAGCCCCCTTCTCCTTGATAATGGCACCATTCCCTTGTGGGGGCTTCTTCCTAGATAGGAAAAGCCTGGTTTACGAGATCGAATTAACGGCATGAAAAAAACATGCCTTCCGGACACTTCTTTTCTATGTTTGTTTTTAATTGTTCGCCGTTGCAGGCTCAACAAGCAATGTGACTGCAACGAATGCAAGTGCTGGGAGCTATGTGTAAAGTCGGCACATAGACATTTTGAGTTCAAGAAATCAATTGATTATATAATATCAAAGTGATTTTTATAAATGTCGTGCCGATAAACGTTATTAGCAGTTCTCATGAACAAAGGGGTTTTATTTTGTATTTGTTCATAAACAATTCTGTTTAGGCCACTTCTGCCAGCTTAAGATGTTGTACGAATAAACCGTTTTGGTCACTGAGGTCAGAGTGATAACTCGTCCTTGCTATTGAATCCATAGCTCTTATCCTCAAAACCAGCAAAGTACAATATTGTCATTATCTTTAGTCGCTTCACATCCTTCACTGCAAAGCGCGACCCTTTCAGAATATCACGAGTCCCGTCACACATACTGTGGAAAAGTTGTCATGCTGAATATGACCCCACTACAGAAGTAGAACAGCTGGAAGACAGACGACTTCAACTTAAAAAAAACGGTTTTTGCCTTTGTGGCAAAGTATTGGAAGAAAAACCTCTCTCTTAGTGTCCAGAAACTAGTTGACACCATGTGCTATTTCAAACCAAACCTGCGGTAGTCTAGTAACGCCTACGTTACTTCAAGAAATGCAAGACAGACAACTTTAGATCGTTCTTTTATTCGAAAATCCGTTGTATTGTCTTCATATCCAAAGTTAACTACCAATAAAGAATGAGCCTTGAATTCCAAAGGTTTAAACCTTTGTGAACCATAGTATAGGGATCTTACCTTGGTTTCTATTACTCATTCCGTGACTTACCATTATGGGAAAACTATTCTTTGTTTGCGAGTAAATGACATGCCATGGCTGGTTTCGAAAGGATGCTGAAGGATTTGTTTCCTGTGTTTATCGTTGCCTGAATTGCCATGATGGCTGGTTTTACTAGGAAATTGCGGTAAGTTTTTAAATGATCCTTGTCTTGGCTGCTCATGTATTAGCTAGATTATTGCGCTTCTATAATGGAAAAGAGTTGGACTATCATAAACACGCAAATTCACAATACTTAAGTTTTGTCCTGTACTGTATTTCGTAAATTTGTTGTATCCTAAATTGGCCTTCGTATCAAAGATTTCTTGTTACAATTTTCCAATCGTTGGATGTAGATTGTTTAAGTCATTCCTTCGCACACTTCAATCAGTTATTCCAGACAACGAAGCTTACTTGCACAATGCTGAAAGTTTTTGGCTGAAGGATAATCGAGAGGTTGGTAGGCGTATGTTTATCAGGTTTTGATATAGGTTGATGGGTTTCGATCGTTAAGATGCGTTGTAATACACAAAAGAAAAATTAACTAACACTTGCATCGGAAGCCTTTTATATGTCAAGCAACAAAAACATTAATAGGGAAGAAAATCTGAACTAGAAAATGTACTAACTCATTGATGTCAAGATACTATGTCTGTTTGTCACTACCTCTGAAGGTCTCCATCTGAAACGATGTTGGTTGCTTGTTTCCGTTTTTCTTTGAGGTGAAGAACAAAGATAACTAGACATATTACACGGGCTAAAGGTTCACCTATAGTCCGTCTCATTGATTATCACGAACGATTGAGCAACTGCTATATCAGCCCAACGACCTGCACAATGACTTATGTTTGTAGCTGCCCTTCAAACATAAATATAGGGCTGCCTCTCAAGCTTAACTATAATCAACTCGGTTTTCCTTAAACGAACACGGAGACTACATCACTTTATAAAGAGACCCCCAGTTTAAGATCAAGACAAAGCCTATTGACCAGGAAGACTATTTGACCACCGTTCACCCATGTTATATATTTTGCAAAAAAAACCCTTACAAAACTAACCGTGTAGTGTGCTATTACGCGAGGAAACTGGTTGATACGCCACTGCAGTAGCCAAGGTAACATGTCTGCGCTTATGTCTATCGATCTATGATTACATGACTGCTCTTTCATACCAACGAAACTCCCATTTTCAACGTGTCTTTTTATGTGAAGTATTTTTCTTCCGTTGCCCTACTCCTCCCTCCTCTGTCTCCCTTTCTCCTCACAAAATGTCTTTATCTCACGTGGTTGTTGATCAGTAATAAGGTAAGGGGTTGCAAGGCGACGAATTTCATTCACCGATAAAATAAAGCCCTATTTGTTTTCTAACGTTGCCTTCTTAAAACAAAAAAAAATATACCATTGGGATGATAAATGCAAATAGCAAACGGCGGCAAAGCCATCATGAAAACAGTTGACACTTTTAGAGTAAGAAAACGTCTTCACTGCTATCTGATGGGACGGAAAAGTATTAGATAACGCTTCTACTGTTTAAAAGGTGCGGAGTACGTGGCCTTGTTTCCTGCCAATAGAAATCCACACTATCGTTGCAAACTTAACCTGAACGTTTGTGTCAACTCTTCCCCCACTCGAAACTACTCTTCGGCTGCGATAATATTGAAATTGTAGTTACTTGACACTAGAATTGAACAAAACATATTCAACTTGATCTGTTTGAAAATCAAAGAGTTCAGGCAAACAAAGCAGGTAGTTGTAGACACAGCTGCGGGCAAATAGACACAAATGTACTTACTACACTTTTATCAAGATGACATCGATGGGGAGAAAGTGACTTCGTTATACATTAGCTGAGAATCACATTTGTGGTCTAGACACGAAGCACGAGTGTTACAGACAGGACGGTTGACCATAAAAAAAATCATTTTTATCATAATGAATTTCAAAAGGCCTCCGGTAGTACTACCTGAATATTTCTGCCATGTTAATATAAGTCGGTCGCACAACGTCCACTGTCTTACTGGCGTCCGAAATGGCGAGCACGGGAAAAATCTGTTGCCAAGGATTATTGAAACTTACTGTCAGCGTGCAAAGTATAAAACGGTAGAAAACGCATCTTTTTTCTTTACAGTATTTAGCAAGTTATAGATACCTTTCGATATGTTATCACAGCAAGGTTTTGCTCCTCTCACGAAGTTGACAGGGGTAAGGGGGAGCGCCGCCCCTTGAGAGAATTCACTAGCGTATTCCGCCCCACCTGACATTCTTATAGGTATATACATTTTTCACTTTTGTATATGATAAAGCATGGGAACCCCAAAAATGTGGGACCTATGGGACGACTATGGGATGACTTCTGTCCATATGTCCATATATATGTTCGTTGAAGTATTCCTCAAAAATGTCCTCCGTGAGATATAACCTCAAAACTGCGGAATAGTTGTGTCTTTTGGCCTTAGGGAACAGACTTCTCTTACGACTTTAAACTAATGTTTTGGAAGCAATGAATGGATGCTATTTTTCGGATTATTTCCAAAGAATGATGAAACGTGACCCGCCCTCCTTTGTTATTTTGGAAATCCCAAGCGCCCCACCTCTCTTAGAGGGTCAGCTTCATGAGCGTTTTGCCCCCCCCCCCCCCCTAAAAAAGTAAAATCAAATTTAATTAGCATTTAAAGGTACATCAAGCATCAACTGGCAAACGAGTGTCGCCGCGTGCCTTGACCCTGTGTTTTAAATCTTTATTGGACCATGGCCAATGTATTATTCTACAATAACCCAGCGGCGCATCTCAGACTAAAAGCCTTTAAAAATGGCACTGATGTCTACTGCGGTTTATACAATAACAATTAAGTTGTTTTCACTCATTTGATTTCAATTGATTTCAATTTTTAGATACGCAGTTATGCAGTTGGCTCAACTATCGACAGAACATAAAAAAGCCCAATTTAAAAGAAAATAATACTAATCTAATCATTCCATTTATTAAATAAAACTTTCCATGAAATCTTCCGTTTCTACGTTACTTGATGTCAAAGAGAGCCGGGTCTCATTTCTTCTAGAATATTATTTATTATCTTTGCTCTCAATAAAATGTGCTTATAAAAACCGTTTCCTCAAAAAGAGTCCACTTATTCAAATGGGATATATCCGGGCCCGTAGCCAGCACTTCAGGTGGGGGGGGGGACAAACGTACACTGGTGGGGGGCAAAAGTATATTTGGGGGGCATCCGGCTTTATGTCCTGCTAAAACAAACTCCGAACAATAAAGTGCTTAGGAAATGGACCACATCTTTTGTCTTCAGAAAGCTTAATACCGAACATGATATCAGTCTTAGTTACAGCTATTACTTGAACTCTATTTTCTTGAGTTTTATCTTTTCTGATGGCCTTTCTATAAGATGTGCGTCTCTAAGATAAGGAGTTATGGACTAGGGTTTAAAAATTTACGAAAATCCATGTCCACGACTCACATGACCTTAGACATACATAAAATGCATACAAAGTTTTACTTCTTCTTCTTCTTCTTCTTCTTCTTCTTCTTCTTCTTCTTCTCCTTCTTGTTCTTCAGGGTGCTGTGTCCTCATAGACGTTAGCTATCATGACTCGCCACTCGGCCTTTCCAGGTAATTTGAAACATTCTACGCAAGAACCAGAATTCTGTTGCCTTACGCTTTTACTCACAGTCCATGCTTTACAATCATACATCTTGATGGACCACACATAACGTTTAAGAACCCTTAGCCTTAAATTTTTACCTTTAACTTCTTATTACAAAGTAATGTTTTATTTTGGTAAATGCCTTCTTTGCCTGAGCTATTCTGCTCTATAATTTACACTCACATTTTCCATCCAATGTGACGATACAATCTAAGTATTTAAAACTGGTAACCTTTCCTATGTTCATATCATATACGTTCAGCTGACATATGGGACTAGCATTTTTGCGTACTGTTAAGCAAAAGATCCTCTTGCAGTTAATTTTAAGTCCCGACTTAGCACTTTCTTCAACTATTTTGTCTAAAATGGCCTGTAATTTTTCTGCTGAGTCTGCCAGAAATGCTGCGTCATCAGCATATGTAAGGTTATTTAGATTCTTTCCCCCAATTTTAGCACCTTTCACATGATAAACATTCTCCGTGATCTTCTCATTGTACAAAGAAAAAAAGTCTGATGAAAACACACATCCTTGTCGCACTCCCTATTTATAGATACCCAGTCCCTTAGCTCATTTTCAATCCTGATGGCCGCCTTCTGATCCCAGTAAAGATTTATTATAACTCTGTCATCTTTCCCGTTTACTTCTAGTTGCTTAAGCATTTCTCTAGTTTCTTTGTGCCAAACCCTATCGAATGCTTTTTCATAGTCAATAAAGCATATAAACAGATCCTTCACCTTTTCTCACTTAGAATTCCTATGCAAAACAGAGCATTCCTGGTTCCTTTCCCCTTTATAAAAGCAAACTGGTCTTTGCAAATATTCTTTCGAATTAGCTTTCGACTCCTTGACATGAGCACCCTTAGCAAGGTCTTTGTAACGTGACTCACTCAGGCTACTGTTCTATGGCATTCACATTAAACTGTACCAGGTTTTTTGGGTATCGTCACAAAACACTGACTGTAGTGTTTCCTCTGGTATATTTCCTATGTTATAAATGGTACTAGCTATTTCCATGAATTTTTCTATACCGAATTTTCCCGATGTCTCTAGTTTCGCTTAAATTTGTTAAATGGTTCACGAGCTATCTGCTAAACAAATGGGTTCCAGGCGAAATGCCAAACTGTGAGTGGGCGATCATAACTATGAATGCCAAACCTTTCTTAGCATAATTTCACTTTCAAATGCAGGGTCTCCTAATAAAACAAAAGGCTTTGACGTAGTTTCTTACCGTTTAGGTTCAAGGTGCTAGTGAAATATTCGAAATGAATGTTTATAAGCCTATAGGTCTACAATTCGGCCTTAAAAATGCTTTACTTCCACTTCCCCTTTTCATATATTGTTTATCAATAGAAAAATAAGGTAAAAGCATCAGTAGTTAAGCTACCAAGATTTGGTATACTTGATATGAAAAAGTACCCTGTGCCAGAAACGTAGATAAAACATAGTTACTCAATTTTTTTTACGAGCTTTCGGTGAGTAGGAATGTTTCATCTACGTACCTTGTGCTGGGCACTTATCATTATATTAAGAATTCGGTTTCCAAGTGGCTTGTCCATTGCAGATGACATTGGGAACAGTCACTAGACGTTGCATTGGGAGCGGCGGATGTAAAATATCAGCCACAGAAGCGATTATTTCACAGTGTATTTGATACACAATAAACGTGTATCACATATGCTATACAGTTGTCATAGTGGGACGATTAGACGTCGAGACTTCTCACGAAAATTAATCCCAGAGTAACAGTACGATGTAACTGTAAAGGAAGGGGCATCTGGCTAGACAAGACAAAAGGAACTATTTTTTTTGGCATGCTTATTTTGTTATAACAACTTGTCGCTTGTTACCTCAAATGTTATTTCATTGGCCTGAAAGGTAATACATCACTCCATTTCAACATTACTTAAATTATAGGACCGTAATCAAATCCTACGGTATACAAGGCAATGACTTCAAAGAATACTTCATCTTTCATGTCCTTGTACGAGACAGTGGCTACTTTCATGTGTGAAAGCAAAGAAGGCGTCACTGCAAGTTAGCCCAGACATATTTTTTGCTAAGAGTTTTCATCCCGATGATGATATGAAAAATGTTTTATATCCTAAATTTTGGAGGGGCATTGCCCCGAAATTGCCCCCCCGTAGCTATGGACCCGGGTCAATCGAATAAATGCTATACGCTTAACTTGTAAGGGCTGGGCCAGTTAAAGAGAACTCAAATCCAATGTGCTGATAGGAATTACATGACTTGACTTGACATTTTCTTTGGCCGAAGATACCTTCTTTGCTGTCTATAGGTTTCTCTACATCCTCTTTCGTTTATCCCTCTACCTTCTATTTGGCCTTGGCTCTCTCTTTTTTTGCATCAAATTGTGGTGGAATTTAGGTCACATTGTGTTAAATCTAATAATTTACTAAACACTGTTACACATACTTGGGTTTATCAGCACCCTTCAGCCATGTTTTGACCTGGCAATTAGCATTAATCATCATTCAGATGGTGAAGCTTGAAGAGGCTCCTTGGTTTTAAACCATTGACAAATTTGGACTTGCTTGTCTAGAAATAAATCATGATGCTTTCAGTTAGAAGACACTCTACCGCAATGATCAAACTTGGCGACATTGACCAACCATTGGCCAACCACTACTAGGCAGAAACGGTTCAGCACAAAGCTCATCTAGGTAAAAGAAGTGAGAAAACGTATTAAATGTACAGCGATAGAAAACATATTATTACATCAGCTTTGAAAAGCAACATATATCCTATTTTGGAAGCAGTGGCAACTCTCTGATTGACGACGATAAAGTGTCCATTAACCCATGCTTCAATGTATTGGAAGCTCTGTATTTATCTAAGATTCTTCCTTACATCAACCCCCTTTTTGTTGTACCCCACCTTATAGATAGATGTACTGCACGTCCCAGACGTACATGCAGATCTGCAGTAACTTTTATGTTCTTTGGTAGGCTTATTCAATATTTGTATAAGTCGTTTTTATTGCTTGCTTGTCATGGCTGCGTGCAAAATTGTACAGCAAGAAGAGATCGCTTGATCATAGTTATGCTAATTAATGTCTTTGTTGTACAATTTTACATCCAGGCAAATATACTAACCGAGTAATAAAAAGATCTGAGAGGAATAAAACAAATACACACCTAATCTCGACCTGTAATAAAAATGGACTTAAGGGGAACTTTATTGTGAAATTTAACTTGGCAACCTTCAAACTCTTCTTATTCCTTGCTGAACAAACAGCGCTATCTCTTCCACAATTAAATGAAAAAACAGACAATTTCTATATTTATCATCACTGTTGACTTACGACTAGATCTCCTTTATTCAATCAATTGTGCTACAATTTCTAGGCAGGTACCATCTATTTTTATGTATACTTTCCACTGCGCAGGTTTCTAATCAGTAAAGACATGGAATCATGAACTTTACCTGGAAAGAGGTCCTGTGCAGAGCAAAATGAAATCAGCATCTCTTCGTAACATAGTTGCAGATCTCAAAAATCTGGTCGTACTCGGAGATGCAGCAGCATCAGAGCAGGTTCAAAGAAACATTCTCCGCGTGTTCGTATCCGGTGCTGACACTCATGCAGAACGGAATTACTTGATGAGGGAGATCTATCCAGAACTCCAATTGTTCTGCAAACAAAATGGACTTGAATTTGATGCTGTGGATTTGCAATGGGGATTCTGTAGCAAAGATTCGAGTGACCCTGATATTCCAGAGATATGTCTTGCAGAATTGGAAAGGTGCATTCGTGATTCCATTATTGGTCCGTGCTTTATTTTCTTATCATCTAATCAATATGGATGGCAACCTTTGCCGAGGGTAATTGCTGCTGATGAATTCCATGCCATTTTAAGTGGTGTTACGGATGAAGAATCAAGACATCTTGTCTTGAATTGGTACAAAGAAGACGAAAATGTTGTTCCATCGGAATACGTTCTACAGATGCAAAACAATATCAATAACAACGAAGGTAAGAGAAAAGTTACTTTTGCATTTGGTTAAAGAATTTGAGATCGGTTTCCAGAGCAACTAACTTTTTAATAAGTTGATTTATGGTACAAAATTTAAAAGCTGCTTGAAGTTAAGTAGATTGTTACATTTTCGCCAAACACTTGTCACATAAAATCGTGCAAAGTGAAGATGGAAAGAATGCATACTTTCCAAGGGAATTATTTGAGTGACTGTCTACATTTATTTGCTTTCAAATTGTTGCCAAAATACATCGGACAAATTTTATGATCTTACTTTTAATCTTCTTATTGCTGTAATCACATGCTGCATAGCTCTGTCCTTTAACCTTGCCATGTACAATCAATGCACACGCCCTTGCAGTAACACAGAAACTGATAAATTATTATAGTTGCATACTAAAAGTGCCTATATCTACTGAGAGAGTACATTAGCCTATGATGGTCTCCGCAATATACTTCTTTAACCTCGACTTCCAAGTGCGTTTGGGATATTTTAATTCAGTGTTATTAGAGTAGTTTCAGCCAAAGGCAAATGAATTGCAGTACTAGAACACTTGTTGTCTGTAGAAATATTTACTATGTCCCGTAAGTCTTTGCAAAATCATTAAAAATTTTGAAGTTAATTACTAGTGATTGCATAGATTTCAATGCAGTTATATGTTTTAATCCTTAAAGACAGGTATCACTGGAATGGATGCATTAAAGGCATCTAACACATGAGGAATACAGCATATACCGAGAGATATACAATAAATTTTCATATAACATAGAAAGCCTTCTGCAAACTACTGTCGGTACACCTTTTTAGCAATAATTTTTTGTCACATACCTTTTGCAGAAGGACAGAGACCGTGTCTATTTGCATTTATAACTTAATTTTTTAAATATACATGCCACGATAAAGTGAAATATGATTTATATGCTATTTGAGTGTATCAATACAGCTGAGGTTGATAATTGCAAAGCTAACTTTATCTTATATCTAAGGTTATCTTTGTTTCCTCTACCTTTCGACTGTGAAAGGATACTGTTATTTAGCCTAAGATAAAATCTTCATGTCTAAATATAAATATTCACCCACCAGCTCTCTCAAAACGATTACCGAAATAGCTCTTATTTTTTATGAAATTAGGCTATAATAACGATCTAGATAAGAATGACTGTAAATTACTTTTTAAAACTAAAATCTCCATTATATTTATATACGAGAAACGATGCAAATGTATCATTAAGTGATACATTCAGAAAAGTAGAGGCAGCCTATTTATTCATACTATAACCTATGAAATTAATTATTGTGCCTGTTTTTATTTTTTCATAGAGCCAACAGCCTCTCAAACATGTATTGCAAATAAATTGCAGTTATGCCGAACGCTTACGGATTCGGCTCTAATGTCTCCTTCTCTCACCATGGAGCAAAAAGCAAAATGGAACCGTTCCATTACGGAAGAGGAGGTACGACAAGCCATGGCAATCCTGGGATCTCGTTTTGCTAATAATTGCCTCATGTTCGTGCGCAATATTAGCCACGAAAGTATCAATGATGATCAGTCTGCAGATATTGGCGATCATTCTTATGATTCCCAAACAAGGATAGACCTACTAAGGGATTTAGTTGAAGAAACAAAGGCTCATGAAGAAAGGTACAGTGTCAGCTGGACCAATGGAGAAATATCAGAAGACACACATAAGGAATATGTTCATCATTTTGGCAATAAGGTAAAGGAACTGATGACAGATCGCGTTGAAAAGAGTATTTCATATATATCGCTAACTGATGACTTGACCGATGAAGTTGCAACGCACATGCGTCTCTTTTCAGACAGATCAAAGCAATTTTATGGGCGAAGTACCATTGTACAGCAAGGCTTACGATATTTTAAGGAAATCAAGAACAAAAAGGTCTTTGTAGTTCATGGAGCGACTGGAACTGGGAAGACATCCTTTATGGCAAAACTTGCACTTGAAGCTTTTCAGCATTTTACAGAACATGACAACATGCCTCCAATGATGGTTTGTAGATCTTGTGGTGTTACTCCTGAATCTTCAAAACCATTTTCCTTAGTGAAAAGCATGTGTCGCCAGATTGCGTTTGCAACTGGCAGAAAAATTTCGAAATTAAGCCATGACTATGAAAAGTTGGTTACAACATTTCATGAGTATCTACGTATTGGTGTTTCAAACAGGAAAGTTATTGTATTTGTTGACTCTTTAGATAGTCTACAGGACAAAGAGAAGAGAAAGTCATGTATGAGTTGGCTTCCGGAAGATTTACCACCTAATGTTTACATCGTCGTTTCGTCACTATCGAGCCAAAAAGGATGCTTTGAAAGTTTGCACAAAACCTCGATTCCCGATCGTAATTATTTGGAAATCAAAGCTCTCTCTTACGATGACTCACTTCTTATTTTTGGTTCTTTACTTGAACATTCCGGGCGGTTGTTAACTCCAAAACAACTTGACTTTGTCTTGGATGTTGTCACAGATAATTCTAAGGAGTTGCCAACGGCATTGAGGCTTCGCTTATTATTCGACATTGCTGTTCAGGCGACGTCATATGATAATCTGGAAGACGTACCTGTAACAATTTCAGATCTCTTTAATAGCATTTTAAACAATTTAGAAAGTAAACATGGCAAAATTCTCGTGTCTGCAACATTAAGCTTCCTTTGTATCTCGGAACATGGACTAAGTGATTACGATTTGCTTAACCTCTTATCAACAATGCATGACGTAGTGGATCACGTGATACAATCTTATGAGGCTCCATTAAGGCGAGTTCCTCCCATGATTTTTGCTCGTTTAAGGAGGGGCCTTAGAGGAATTATAGTTGAGGGCAGTGCCTATTCTAAGCCTGTATTGTCATGGCGTCACAAAGTGTTCAAAGAACTTGCAGAAGAACGATATTTAAATGATCAAAGAGCACACTTTGTTGACCGTCTCCGACAATATTTCGGAGGGGAATTAACTTTAGATAACCAATTTAAAGGAAGGAATATACCAGAACAACCTTTGTACTGGCAAAACACTGGACGTAACGAAGTACACTATAATATTCAAAAATTATCAGAGTTACCTAAACTTTCAGTGAAAGGGACAAATCCTTTACTTGTAGAAGGATGCTTGTGTAATATGGAATTTCTTGCTGCAAAGCTGCAAGCTGGTCTTGGAGCTGATCTACTCAATGACTACAAATTTGCCCTTGAACACGTTAAATCTGCAAGACTGCTGGATTACTATAAGTTTATTTCATCTCAGATCCACGTATTAACTGAATGGCCCCATCTGATTTTCCAACAAGCTATCAACAGCTCTAGAAGTTCTCACGTTTCAGACGAAATGTCTTTATTTATACAGAAAATGCCATTGCCCTGGATATCAGCACTTGAAAATAAGTGCTTGCTTCAACACATGAACAAGCCCTCTCAGGCACAGCCTTGCTTTATGACACTTAAAGGCCGCAAACAACGCCTAAATATGCTTAAATTTTGGAACGAGAAATTTCTAATTACACTGTGCTCTGATAATCAAATTAACATCTGGGACTTTGTTCTCGGGGAAATGAAGAAAGTAATATCAATTCCAGTTGACGTGAGTTTTTTTGCACTTTTGCCCTCAGTGGCCAGTTCCATTCAATCAGAAACGGATCCCACTTTTGTTGACATAGCCTGTGCTTGTGAGAACGGCGACGTGTATCTCTGGCGAGTAACCGCAAAGGATACTTTAAGTGCAGTATTGTTATCCCGCTGGAATGCACATACGGTGAGTGTAAAAGGGAGACCAATCTCTGTATCGTATGCAGACGACGGAAGCCATCTATTGGCTACTGGAATGTCTGACGACAGCGGACTCAGCGAGGTGAAATTATGGGATTTGTCTCCCTTATCGCCCAAAAACTATCAGCACCCCCGAGCCGTTACATACAAATCTTCCCGTGAGCTTAACATATATGGATTGCACTCCAAGATTGTGTCCGTGCACTTTGTCTTGGCTTGCCAGTATCTTCTCGTAAGTTCTTTCGGAGAAAACATGGATACGTGGATTTCTTTATGTCCAATGCCTGATCTTCAACCGAAACTCTTGATTAGGCGTTCCGAGTTTGCTTTCCCGTACATTGACGTTTTAAATTGCAGTTTTGACGTGAGTTTTCTGTCGATTTCGTTAATGAATGGCGCAGCTGACAGTACCGAAGCAGCGGTAGTAAAACTAGAGAGATTAGGAAATGGCGACATTCGAGCGGGTCTGTTTCGAATTCCATACGGCGCAGCTTGTCGATTTTTGGGAGGATGGAAAGAACTCATAGCTGTTACAAAGGAGAAACTGTCTATATTTTCTCTCGAAAATGAAGCAATTGGATCAGATTTACCTCAATCCAGGAAAGATGTCATAGAGTGGGAGACAAGTCCTTGTATTGAAACCAATGAAGTAAGTACGGTAATCATTCACGATATCCAGAATAATAACAAGTATGATTTACCAGCAATCGGCCCTTCAAACGCATCTCGTTTTGATATCATTCTTGGCTCTTCTGAAACAATAGGCATAGGATCTACAAATGATGTTATCAAACTATTAGATGTCAATTTATTGAGGAAACAAGGACAGCTTCATGTACATGACTCCAGAATCAATGTGTGTTTGACAATGCCTAATGGTGATGGCACGGTGACATGTTCTGGAGGGCTTTTCCCAACTACTCAGGTATGGAATTCACAAACTGGAAAAGTTTTAAAGACGTACCGAAACCAAGGTTGCATATTTGCTGCATATTCTCAAGACTTGACACAAGTTCTGTACATTCGTGATTACATCGGAAACGATCATCGTCATAAAACATACTTATATGTAGTTGATTCTGGCACATTTTCTAAGGAAATGAGATTATCCGGGTTCCCTGATGCTTCTAGCAGCACGAAAATACGATTGCCTCCCTACGGCGAAATCGAAGATGCCTGTTTTTCAAGTGACAACATGTACGTGTGTATCCATTACTACACAGAAGGAAATGTTTGTGTGATAAGTTTAAGCAGGGAAATTTGTACCCAGATTCCCGTCCGTAGCGACCCTGCCGCGCGCTGCTTGCAAATGGCTAGTAAGATGTCTCTCTTCAAACCGGCGTTCTTCTTGACAGAAAAGAAATCGCTTTTAGTATGGAATCATCCAAAGGATGATAATAGAAAGAGCAGAACGTTATCTAAAACAGTTTGGAAACTTGAAGATGGCTGCATCTTACAAGGGATTTTCTCTGCTGATAGCTGTTGGGTTACCACCTTGTGTAAATTTGTTCGTTGTGTCAGTGAGGACACTCTGAAAACTAAAGCAAGGTCTTATAAGTCGGACTTTAATGTTGAACAGCTTTTCTACTTTTCAAGAGTTTGCGCCTTACCGGACGCTTCAATGGTAGCCACTGCTACAGACAATGGAGAACTGCAGCTTCGTGACTTCGAAACCTTTAATGTTCTTTGCAAAACATTAGCTCACAGTCAGCAGATTTCTAAAATAAATGTCACTCCTGATAGCCAAAGACTTATAACATGCTCGTATGATGGTTGGCTGCGAGTTTGGAATGTGTCAAATCTTGGTAAAATTGGAGAATATCATAACGGAGAAGCTATTACATCTTGTGATATAATCCAGCGATCAGACGGAACTTTGTTCATTAATTTCGCGGATGTTGAAGGACAATTTTATGTACTAAGGGTGACAACTTACGTACAATAAAATAGATCGTTTAAGTTTAATGAATCCGATAAAGTAAATAATATAAGCCCTTCAGCTTACAACTTTGATTATGTTATCTAATTGCTTAGATTATACTCTTTTTTCAATCAGTGGGAGTTGCAGGGAGGGGCAAACTGGGAATGTTCCAAAGGTCCCAAGGCCTTAACTTAGGACCCCACACCATCTTCCACCAAAAAATTGCATTTCTTTTTCCCTTACACAACAAATTACTCAACTATAAGACATCATAATGAGTTTGAAATAAGTCAATGTTTGAGTCTTTCATAGGCTGCACCCAGTGTCTAGTAGCTATCAAAATCTTCATTAGCAACATCTGCTAAGACCTCTCTTCACCGAGGCTCCACAAATTGGAGTTTGTCAAGGCCATGCAAACCCCATGTTCACCACTGTTTTGAATAAGAAGGGAGAAATTTTTAACCAAAGGCAAATGCAGTCGACCGTCAGTCTATCATACATCTAAGGGAAATCTAACAATGTGATAAGTGAATTTTAGTTTGGGAGGTTTCTTGAGAAGTTTTTGGAGGGCACTGAACAAGTTGAATTGAGTGAAAAGTATTGTTGTAAACTTGTAGAAAGCACACAATGTAGTTTGGTGTCCTTTGCAAAATATTGCAAAGGTGCAAGGAAAGGTCCATGATTTTGCTGGTGCTTTTTAGGGATTGTAAGTTATTTAAATGAACAACGCATACAAAGATGGAAACTTTATTTGCGTTAATTTTACTTTCAAAGTGTACTTTATGCTTTTAAAGAAATGCCAAATAATCTTGTAATGCTTGTATTCAATCAACTGAACGTTTTCAAGTAACAGCATATGCCCCTTCTTTTATTGTCCAATTTATTTAACGTTACGACGTGACGTCTGAGTCTTGAAAGTATTTTAAATGTATAATTTGTCTATTCGTGGTATCTGATGAATTAATACAAATTTAGGCTACCGTACAATTTAGATATGCTAATACAGATATATATGTATTAAAAAAACGTTAAAATTGGCTCTCGCTCAAGGCGAGCTTTCGGAATACAATTCCTTCATGTGGCTAAAACCGTACAGATAGTTCTTCCCCTAATAAAAAATAATTAATACAAAAGATATTCATGTACAAGAATTTAAAACTGTAAACCATTTATAAAAAAATGAGGCCTGAAATTACATCATGACGACAGTATTCTAAAATTCCTGCTTCCCACTAAAAATGTCTTAGATATGGAATCGAATTTAGGGAAGCTTTGTTGCTCCTATTGTTTTTAAATGTTGTTTTAGAGATTTTGAACTTGTTAACAAATATATAGTCGCTAGCCTCGTCTTGAGAATCCGGATGAGAGACTAGGAAGCGTTGGGCTGCATTCAACGTACGGAGGGGCGCCGTCATGAGGTCCCCGCTCCTTTGGGGAGGGTGATAGCGCCATCAAGGTACTGCCCCTGATTAAGTAGGGAATCCGACGCCGCAAGGGTCAACCCGCACGACAGGTACGGGTCGGGCACGGTCTCGTACTATGAAAGCAGCCGTCTTGAGATCCCATGCCTAGTACCGGTGGTCGGAAGCTAATGTTGTATTTGGTAATCCTATTTCTCTAGATAGTTGGTACATCGCGTTCATTTAAACCGCCGGGTTTAAAGATTCTTAACATATGCTGCCCAAAAGATTCCCTCTGCTGTAAACATGTCTCAGTCTCAGATTCATCGATAAGTTCCCATATGCTTAGATTCTGAGAAGTGTTCAAAGAGTCTACTTTGTGGATTCGTTTCCTTTTCTCTGCCTCTACGCCTAGTGAAGCTACGATACTACGATTTGTAATCATTGAATCTTGTACGAAATTGAGTGGTCCTACTACCTACGTATTGGAGATCACAAAACTTACATTGTAGTAGGTACACCACATTTCTAGAGTTACAATTTAGAGGGCAGATGTTAAAAGTTCGCCTGTTGTTGTTATTGGAGAATGTGGTACTTTGAGCTAAATAATTGCAGACATCGCAGTTTCGTCTGTTCCAAATGGACCACAGTCCTTATGGACACCTTCTTCTTTTGGGGCAATCTAGCACGTACTAGCTTGTCTTTGAGAAATTTTGCTCTACGAAAGGAGACCATCGGTTTAGTGGCAAATACTTTCCTGTGCACCTCATCGCATCCCAAAAATATTAAAATTATCCAACACGATCTTATATGCAGCAACGCTTTAATGCTGGATGATAAGACAAAGTTACTACATCCC
Organism: Alatinidae sp. Z8VKAUB7J3; assembly: GCA_010016025.2. NCBI lineage: Eukaryota > Metazoa > Cnidaria > Cubozoa > Carybdeida > Alatinidae > Alatinidae sp. Z8VKAUB7J3. The sequence continues at coordinate 1,997 of JAAAKM020000176.1, read as the reverse complement.
TGGAATCCTTTTTTTTCTAAACTTTGAATGGATTCCTTTCGAGTGAGAAGTTCATCACGATCTGCTGCCCTTGTCTTGCCAATTGGTCAGATACTAACTTACCATTATATCCCCCAGCCGACAACCATTCATCTAATTACTTACAGCGCTGATTGAACAAATCGGTGTCTGAACCTCGAATTGGGCGAATCTAACCTGAAATTTGGAATTACAAATGTGTATCAGCATGGAAGATTAGAAAGCTGCAACCGAACTTCTCACTGAATGAGAACTTTTTTTCTCGTCCGGACTTAAAGGATTTTGAGAACAAAATATATTTACACTGATATTCTGATAGTTAAGTTAAGTACTAGATAATATTAGAGAACTTTGCTTACTTTCTTCTTTTTTAAGATTCCTAGTTAATGATTACAGAAAGTGCAACTCAAGTAGATTTTTAGTGCCCAGGCTACGTGTTACCGTTGGTGTAGCAGTGATAGAAGTTACAGATTATTTGTAAAGGCAAGAATGAGCCCATCTCCATTAGCATGCCTTCGTTGTAAAGTACTGATGGATACAATATACAGATGTAAAGTGAACCAGGGACGTAAACCTTAATTACAGCAAAATAGGATTATAATAAATTCTTAAAGATGTAGTCTAGATTATTGTAAGATTTACGATGTCTTAATTACCTTGGTTTAACAATATTGTCTGCAAATATTTTCTGTTGTCTGGTTTCCGTTGGTATTAGTACTTTATGTTTCAAGACGACTCTCAGCAACCTGAAGAGTACTGGATAGGTAATCAGATAGGTTACAAACAGAAGTTTTCCTTTATTGTGGCCATGACATTAAAACTCCGATAGTTAACTCTCCAGTTTTTATCTCCGATGGCAATCTATTGGACAGTGTAGAGGCTGCGAACTAAGGAGCTGCCAATGCGCTTAAGAAAAGCGATTTTAAGGGTATAGTTTCCCTATAGTCTACGACAGAGCATTGGACAACATAGAGTAGATATCACCATGTGTGTCGGAAGAGTGAAGACAATTTTAACTTGCAAAAAGTATTACTAAATCACCATGTAAAGGATAAGATCGTTCATGTGGGCATTGACTTTCACTTTAAGTTCTATTGTTGCCGAGGACTTTTTTGGTTGTTTTATACCTTCAAGCCTAGATTTTATTTTTAAGGTTTATTATTAAAAACTCATTTTCACACTCAAATAGAAACAGTTGTCAGTCAAACCATCAAACAATGAAACAATACACAGGGGAAAAATATAAACAAAAAAATTCATAAAAAAGGTGTGGAACGTTGACTTGTAAACAGGCAACTATATCAAGTGTGGAAAAACTTTGCTGCTCATCTTTACGTAGTGAAGTTTATTCTTGGATGTAAGAGGGCGTTCGATGTTAAATGACGCAGGCGCCTCTGTGCGGCAATGAGAGAAGGAAATGACTCGGCAACGCGTGTTTGTTTTTACGTATAGTAAGGTCACGTTCGGCATTTTATAGAATGAAAAGTAACCTACACGAGATAGTCCTCTTGAGAAATCGATTATTTGATAGTGATATGCTCGAAGCTGTATAGATCCTAGAACCGCGCGCAAGATATATAACAGTCTGCTATCTAATATTTTTAGAGTATCACGACAAATGCCTCAAAACAATAGAGGGATAGTTCGAAGCTACCTCTTCTTGTTCTAACGGAGACGCTTTGTTCTGTCTAAACTTTTCTTATTTTCTAGCTATTGACTGTCATGCAATCAAATTCTACTCCATACACTTCTGACATCACTCAAGTCCATGTATTTCATACAACCGGATAGCAACTTAGGCCTACTGGCAATTGTTTTTCGGATGTAAATTTGAAAAGCTTATAACTCACCACAAGATCAATGCCTGTATATTTAACTGACTTGTGTGCCTAGACTGATAAGAATAGACCTTTTCGAAAAAGAAAATTCTCGTTCACATACGTTTCAAAGAGAGGCTGGGTTTGCATATCAGGTTGTCT
>JAAAKM020000175.1:18434-28896 GCA_010016025.2 Alatinidae sp. Z8VKAUB7J3 | reverse complement strand
CTATAAATGTTCATTACTTATGGATGATTGTGGATGATTGTGGATGATTGTGGATGATTGTGGATGATTGTGGATGACTGTGGATGATTGTGAGACTGAAGTTGAAATTAAGCTCAAAAATATTTCCGGCAAAACAAGATATTTACATTGTATTAATGAAAAGTAAAGCCGCTTTAGAATATCAAACGAATATCGGATATTAGGAATACTTGCTCGGTTTGGAAAATGAGTTGTTGGTGAGTGCTTTAGCAAAGGGGCAGAGGGATCGAAGTACAGTTTAATTGCTGGAATTATCCACTGAAAAATCTAAACCTTCAAAGTAGAATTACTGTATGGTTGACTTTGGTATGGATAGACCTGAGTGCTTGAAGGCCTAGTTGTAGAACGATGAAATATCACCTCATACACACAAACACACATACACACAAAATTATGCTTCTAGTCAACCAAACGATTGCACCAAGGTACTCATGAACAAACAAATAAACGAACGAGCAAAGCAAAAGAGCATCGAACGAAGGAACAAACGAATGAATAAGTGAAAAAGCAAACGAGTTAAAGATCTAACAAGGGGTTGCGTGAGCCAATGTATAATCAACTTAAAAAAAGGTTTGCCGTGACTGAATCTTCTTTCCCAATTTAACATTTAATAGATATAGGCAATACCACTGATCCACTGATGCCACTAGTAATAATCCACTTACCACATACCATATCACAACTGAGATAAATACATTCAAAAGCTCTCCCTTGCTTCCAATTTCTTACGACAGCCCTGACATTAATCTATGATTTTATTCCATCGCTTTTCATTCCTCTAAGTCTTAAATAGGCCAAGTCGCATTCTTCCCATAAATCTCATTTTAAACAGAAACGCCAATATCACGCTGTGTAGAATTCCGCTATCTTTAATGAGAACGAGGTTGACGAGACAGGTGGCCTCGAATGGAACTGTTGGACAAAACCGAATCCCGCTGCGCCACGTGCACACAAAGGCCTTCGATGACTGAGTATCAATAATTAAGGGTTGTTCATAACATCTTAATGAAGTCCTAATTAGTGTCATATTGTCTGCATCAGTATTAGAACATCATGACTACCGGTGTTTTATATAGTTCTATACTGGCTGCGTTTGTCAATCCAATATTGCTAATTATTACAATATGCCAGTGGTAGTAATTACGTCAAGTCTTCCTATTAAGGTCTCAGCCAAGTTAGAGGCCATTTTGGAGATCGCCTGATCTTAAAATAGTAACACGTTGCTGAAAATCTAGGTTAATTGTTACCCACTTCCTATCTACTATAATGCCTTGGAGAAACTTCTCCCCAAGGGCGTTCATTACAAATTTCACAAAAATGGAGATTCGTTTATTTACATTAAGTGTCATCAGATTACTTCATTTTCAACGCTTTAATGCCAGTAATTTTTAAAAGAAGGTTTTTCTGCTGACAAAAAAGATCCTTTTAAATTTCCGTGGTTCAAAATATCAAATGCTAATTTAATAAAACGATTTTCCAGGGACCTCTATTGCCATTTTTATAATTGTATCAAACGAACATACATGCTTTCACAACATATATTGTGATAAAAGAGATCCCCATCACATTCCTTCAACACCTGTATTTTTCTAGTTGACCACAATTTCACTGTTGTCTACCACCTTTTCCTTTAGCCAGGTGTACTTCTGAGTCATGTCTGCTCGATTAACAAAACGACGTTTGATACAGGAAATCATAGAAGACCTTGAGTTAAGCTTTCAAATGGTTGCTATGGTAACTAATTGCCACAAGAGCAAAAAGTCGATCACAGCTGTCTCTCTTTTACTACCAGTTGTGACCTATTGACCTTGCTGTATCAAATAATGGCCAGGAAAGGAACCACTTTATATGGAATCATGTCTGCGCTATTTCCAGTCGCAACAAATGTCGTATACGCCAACGCGGCACGTTTTATGCCACTCGTATTGTAGCCAAACGAGTGCATAGGTCGTATGTCGTAGAGGTTAAAGGTCAAAGCTCCACAACTTGTACTTCATAAGCTAATGCAGTATACTGTACTTCAGAAAGTCTTACCGAGTCATGCATGTAAAACTGAGTTAATGGCTTCTAAAAGCGACTCGGCAATCGGACAATATTGAAATGACCTAACAAGAGCTAAGACGATTCTCAAAGGGTGTTACCAAAAGCGCATTCTCCTTTTCATTTTGTTGCTCTGAAAGCTATATTCATAAAGACTAATACACCTATACTATGTCGACAAAAGTAAAAAGGAATCTGTTAACAATTTATGCATTTTTCAAATACACGAGTGCTAATAACAAGAATGTGTTTTAATCTTCTCCTTTTCTACCGATAAACGTCACCCCTCTTCACTCCACATAGATGCTGTTACTAAAGCCTAGCGAAAACGTTCAGAGACTATGAATCCGTTGCTAAACACAATCTTTACATTTGCACCACTACCCAGCTTGTTAATTTGTTTTGAATTTTAACAAAGTTAACTTTCAACGTAATAATCAAATGCAAGTTCACAACTAATAGTAGACCTGCCTTGAAACGGTAGAGTGGTTCGAATTGTATAAAGAACAAAACCAATTCACTATCTGTACAAAGTAAACCCTTCTTCTACTGCTGATAGTTTGAGATGTAATACCAGAAGCCACAGTAAGTAGCATTCCATCATTTATCCCTAGGTAAACTTTTCTCCCTTTTCCTTTAGAAGTTTAAGTCGATAGAGTGAGATGATTGTTGGAAGTTAAAACGTGTTCCAAGCAAACGCAGCTGCTGAAATTTCAAACATGCTAGCCATGGAGCCTGATACATCACATGGTTGACCTCGCTATGTCATGCCTTCGAAATCGACTTCTGTATACTACTTTTGTAAACCTGGGTGCAGACAACAAGTACCGCACCAGTATCTAGTTCTTCATCTTACTATGGGTACAAATGACATCAGGACTTCACTCCTGGTATTGGAAAACCCTCAAGGGAGCACAACTTAGTCACCAATCTACGGTGATGGACCCTATCGACCTCCCTCTCGAAGTAACTAGTATCTATTTGGAAGTACACTGCTCACTGTTCTCGCGCCCGCGGGCATGCCCTTTTGCAACAATCTTTTACTCATCGCTTGCCAGGGCAGTTCAACAGTTAACGAACACGTCATTTCTTGCAAATTCAAGTTGGACGGTAACGATGTGAAATCAGTTTAAAGGGCGATTAAGGGAAGCTATCTGACCTGGGATACAAATACCACTGGTAACGTTAAATCTACACTCCGGTTTCTGCGAACGGTAATACGATCTTGAGCTCTTTATTGATAATTTTCTTACAGAGGAGAGACTAGAATGGCAGTCACTCAATCGAAGACCCCTGATCATCAGTGGGCCCGACATTGAAATTACCCTAAATAAACAGAAAGATCACCAAACAGGCTAACTAATAAATAAACGGCAGCTGGGGCGTCCTAAGGTGGCCCCTCAATTTGTGCTACTGGGCAGAGAAGCAAGCCATGGAGCAGGCTCAACTGCCCAGTAGGACCGCAACTCACGGATTATGGAAAGCATCTGTCATCAATGAGCACAGATACTACATCCATTCCTTGCCAAAAGGCCGAGAAGCTCGCTAGAATGGCTCGCCTTAGCACCTTTATAAAATAGTCACTGACGCAAATTGCTTGGACTCCGGGAAGGCAATAACAATCAGCAGTTCCAAAAATACAAGGATGTAACTGTAAGAAATATATTTTAGGGTACAACGAAGTCAGATAGATCTGTACCTTGGTAATACCGTTATTTGTTTGCAATATCTTTGCAAAAGCTAAACATGCCACCAGCTGGGTTTAAACAAGGGGGGCTATCACAGTATGTAACCCAATTAACTGGGCTGTGTTGACATTGGTGATCAAACATAACACATTCTCCAGCCACCACAATGTCCCCTAATATTCCACCCGTGAGCGCTGAAGTCCCCCTCTACACAATTTTGTAATCAGATTCCCTTTGTCGTTTGATTCACTGTTTGAAGAATCGGCATTCAGGTAATATTCTTTTTAACTTTAATATTTATTTATTTATATTTCTGTAAGCTTCAGTTTATCCATGTCTTTATTGGGATACAATCCCAGTAATCTCTTAAAATATGGCATACAGGAATGGGTATAAAATAAACCTCTTACTATGCCGGACCAGGCCATTCCTTATTTCTATTACAAAATCTATATTATCGTTGACTTTCTTCTGCCAGGATGTTCAATACATATCAACGAAGAGCATTCCCATTTTTCCATATTTTCCATAAAAGTTACCCTAGATAAACAGTAAAATCACTAAACGATCTACCTAACAATTGAAGTATAGTTTAAGCATCCATGGGAAACGCCCTTCAAATTGGGCAAAGGAACAAGCGACGAGACACGCTCAAATGCATCTTAGGGCTGCCTCTCACAGTAATCGGAATGTGATGCCCCTTACAGATAGTGGCGTGGGACTGTCTCTCACAGATAGTGGGCTAGAACTGACTCTCATAGACACTGGGGTGGGTCTGTAATCAATGACAAACGATAGAATATCTTGGTCTGAGCCAAAAGCCATAGTTTAACATCGTACGGTAGATTACATTGCTATAAAAATAAAATACCCGCAATTAATAAAAACTCGAAACTAAAGTACTGATTTGTACGAAAATCTCAAAATATAACCCATACGATGGACGAATGTTGACATCAAAGTGACCCAACGACCAGCAAGGAATAATGACCTAAAGTATGGTGGCCGATGAGAAGGAGAAAAGAGTTCTAAGGAACTTCAGCAATACTTCACCAGCCCCTATTCCAAAGATACATGCTAAATTCCACTCCAAGTAATTGTCCCCTCTCCTAATCGATGAATCATGAATATGATTACTATCCCCTGATAATTTTATTCTCTTCTGTAAACAGACAGGGTAGATCTGAGCTATCAAATCTGTTGGGAGACTACGATCGTCGCTGTTACAAACCACTTAAAGTATCATGGCAATAGACTCGTACTTAACAACGGTAGATAATAGATGGTTTGATGTTGACCTAAGTACACATTCCTTAAAATTGATGCTTTTGCTTCGACACTTTTTCCTATATATACTTCTTATAGTTATATGATATATGAACATGTTCTTAGTGGTGTAAAACTTTAAAATGGCCTGTAGAAGCGGAAACATGTTTACACACAAACTTAAGATTGCCACTTTTGGTTTGGCTCTTTTCAAATTCTTATACAATTTCATTTTAATTGTAACTGCATTGCAATTTTGCCGTATGGTTTTGCAAAGAGCAAAACGAAAAGCATCGATTTTAAACTTTTGTGTGAGTATGTGTCCGCTTTCACAAGCGATTTTTTATGGTCTATATATTCAAACGAAAAATTAACACTGGACGTGAAATGCTCTTACTGCTGGAGTAAGTCAACACAGGTGACTCTCAAATTAATGGATGACCATCATGACGGTGAACTCAGCAATGCAGTTCTTGCAAGTTCGTGAAATAAACATATATGTGTTCCATAGTCTCTATGCAAAGCGGCCACTATTTTCCTAACCAACAGTTCTAAACAGATCTTCCTAAAATAAAGCATCACACCTTACCTTCATCCTTTACTGTCTTAACAAGATGACATCCAAATCTGCAATCTCTCGTCGAACAACGACCTCTGCAAGTAACTCACTGAAGTAAACAAGCCTACCCTGAGGGAAGGAATCCCTCTAAGCCGAATAAAATCAGCTTTCAGGTTAGCACAAAAAGACTGAGTGAACCGAAAGCCGTTGGATATAGGAGATCACATCAAGGCTTGACTTGTGCAAACACTGTAATAAGACGCCAAACGCATGCAAAACGAGGAACTCCCAAAATTTGACATATACACTCAGATGAGAAAGACAGTCAAGTATTCAAAGTGAACGCTCATTTCCGCCCGGCTGTCGGCTTTCAACAGCATCTGACAACATCTCTATATCTTCAAGATGCTAAAAATTGAGTGACAATGCATGAATTATCCATCTACGGGTTGATGATCAACTTTCAACTTGTAACAATGAGCTTTAAACATCATTCTGACTTTCGATATCTGACTGAGCGGTAACTTTGAGATGGAATACTTGTATCATTAACTAGCCACGGTTTTCCTAATTTAACTGAGAGGGAGTCACCCGTTGGGCCAAGTCACGAAAAGTGAGCTAATAACAGTAACAGGGTGTAGTGTGCGTCCTTTGTCACTATTAGTGAGTATTGATAATGCGCCTTCGAGAGTTTTAAGATCTTATAAAGCGAACATTCACTCAATTAAATCAGGAAATAGATTAAATCAAGAAACGTGGCTGAGCTTGAGTGGGATTAGAAACAACAAACAGAAAATACTAGCTATAGATGAACTATCAAACTCATACTTGCAAGTGAATCCGACAAAGTCGACATTTCAGCTGCATCTGCAGAAACTATCACGCTACAATCGTCAGCATCTTAGACTCAATCTACTCCCGACATACTTCCCTCTCGTCTCTTTTCCTCTATTAGGAACAAAAGTAAACATGTAACGCACAAGGGTCCAATTTATGTGGCATTTAACAGCGCAAATAAGAGTGCTCAATTTCGTCAAAATTAAAATTTTACAAAATTTCATACCAGCATCATTTTCCATATTAATATTGATGACTTATCCAAATTTATAAACGATATCTTGAACAGACATAATGATACGTCAACTCACATTTGGAATCATCGCTTTCGAAACATATCTATTCGAACTGAGTTTGTAATTTCATGAATTGAGCAAAATTAGCAGTGTCTTCCCGAGGCCTTTTGAGTGTTTAAATGGTCTTTCCTCAAAGACGAAACGAGGTTTGGTTGTGATATTTGTTTAGAGGCGTTTGACAGTTAATTTACTACATTGATCAGATAGGAAGTCAGCTTTCTCATAAAACAGTTTTGGCTCCATTTGGCTCAGTCTGATACCTTAATGTACTATGTACAGAGGCAGCGTGGCCGTGCGTGTACAGAGGCAGCGTGGCCGTGCGTATACAGAGGCAGCGTGGTCGTGTGAGTACAGAGGCAGCGTGGTCGTGTGTGTACAACAGCTGCCTTATAATCTCATGGTCATGAGATGGACAGGTTCGAACCCCGGACTTCCTGTAACATCCTTTAGCAAGATATGAACTCTGGTGTGCTTCACCGTTATAAGGTTTAAAATTGGGACGTGGCTCTGATGACAAAACATGTACGCGCCGCATATGGCTGCTATGTGCCTACAATCCACAGGGAGTCGATCAGAAAAATAATTATTAACCACAGCCCTGGGCTGCGGGGTAACTGTAAGGTGCCTTTGAATGTGCCTCAATGTGCCTTATAAATGTAGTGCTTGTATTTTTGGATCAATCAGCGTCCATTACAACAAGAGTAATTGAATACGCCTAGTGAGAAAATGAATTCTTTTTGTCTGCATCGCAAAGGTTTTCTTGCTTTTATGTGGACTGACTCCAGAATGGCCAAATGAAATGCAGACCTGGCCTTTCCTACGATACGGAAACAATCGTCTGTGTACACTTTAGCACAGTCTGGGTTCTCAAGCAAGTGATGCCCTATGACAGAGTCACATTGCTTGGTGGTATTTTTGGTCTTTGAAGCCTGAGCTGGTTGTTTCCTTTTAGGAGTCGATGTTTGACGTATAAAGGAATGTACATGCTGCTTAATTCGGTTAATCAGCCTCAAAGTCGTGCGGCCAACAATATTTTCGCTATTTCGTGCAATTTTCTTTCTTATTGGTCTCTTTATCTCTTGTAAATTACTTCTCCTAGCCACTTCCCCGCTGGATAGCGGTCAGATAGCAGCATTAATGTAGGTACAATAAGCCTCGACCTGCATCACAGCACTGACAAATCATCCATTCCCTGATCCGCTTTCCTCAAAGTCATCCCTTAATCCTTTCATTTTCGTTTACTTAAAGACATATCAGATGACTTAACAGCCAAACAATGAGATTAGCCACAGGAGGCCGGTAGTTGTGCATTGTGATCTGAATCATTTAAAAGCGATTGCTTACACTTTCAATTTCCTAATTCTTCTGATTACCGTCTCCTTGTGCTTGATGTTCATTGGTTTTACAGCCACAGCTGATGCTCTCATCAGTTGGTCGATCTGCTTAACTTATGAAAGTAACCAACGGTCTTTGATTAAAGTCAACTGAAAGATAAATTTTAACAAATAGGCGGGAGGAACAAAGGCTTACCGAAATCTCATAGCCAACCCTCTGTGAAATTTGAAACAATTGGGTACACTCGCGTACACTCTCTCCTGCTTAACTCTAGGGGGAGGTCAGATAATCAGGGATTGGATGTCCAGTCAAAAATCAATAGACACGGAAAAATAACGGGGGGGAGGGGGTTACTTGACTCAAATATTCATACGTTAACTTCTTACAGTCCTATTGAAAAATGTTTCCTAAGTAGGGCATCTTGCTTTTGACATATTAGCCATAATTACAGATGTTGCGTGGAACTTACAGGCTAAATTTCATTTGAAGAGTATCCCCATAATGCATATAGTAAGGAGTGATTGATCGCTCACGGGAAAACGTTAGTTTGAAGAAGGGGGGGGGGGGGGGTTGAAATCGAAGAGACTGTTTTCAATCCTCCATCTGCACACACGCGCGTGCGCATCTACACACACACGCCTGCTCATTTAGAAAGGGAAACTATTTGATCTAGCACGGCGACACATTAATTTTCATTCCTTCATCTGCACACATACGCGCGCGCAATCACACGTACACGCATGCTCAATGAGACAGGGAAACTACTTGATCTAGCACGGCGACACATTAGTGAATTACCAGCATTGAAGAGAGAGCGCTAATCACAAACAGCCCTTATTAAATAAGACAAGAAAAGCAGTGGGTTTCATTAACAACGCCGCACCTCTGATTAAGCTGGACTCCGTTATCTGAAGTCATTCCTTACTATGAAATGCTCTCAAGTAACATTTTGTGTTAGCAGTATCCAATGCCATTGTTTAAAGGCAAGCTTTCTGCTGAAAACAACTCTTCTCAATTGGATGTTTCTCAAAATGCGATGCTTATTCGACTCAATACATTATGAGGGTTGGTTTGTGGTACCTAAACCTGCGTTACGCAATGGAATAAAGGATTTTATCAATGTGAAACCAGAGAAGGTGAAAGAGACAGAGGCAGCCAAAAAGGAACATGGGATGCTAATATCAGTATTAACATCAGACCGACATAAGAAAAGGCCACAAGGATGTCGCAAGGCAGTCAACGATTGCGAGTCAGATCATCAAACGTATTGGAAATGAAGGAAAAGAAGGACGGAGTAAAATGAGATAAGTCATTCCGAAAAGTGACGAAGTCATCAGCCAATCATAAATACGCATCGTGCAGAGTCACTACCAACAGTTGCCTAGGAGATTTGTTTGCCAAAATGTTTTGCATATCTCTTTCACTCATTAGCTACAATCATGACCTACAGCAAATCACACACGTCTTTTTCCAGGCACGAGTTCATATTTCTTACACCTAATAATTCGCTTGACTCTACAACACTGTGACCACAATCCTTCTAGTCATCTAACCTCAAAAGGCAAACCTATTTCTGCTAATGTCTCCTCAAACGGACACAGATCTGTCTCTAAAAGAGGAATTGATCGCTTCCCACAAAATGAACTTTAAAATCTTCGCATTTGACCATCAAAGTCTTGACAAAGCGTCAATCTGAGTTCACCTCAGATCTATGAATATCACAAACACTACTGTTAAACGGTATCGGATTTAATGGTGAAGAAGGCATTTTGTTGCCATTTCCCCCATATTTTAACCTTAAATATACAAATTAACATCAAGTTCGTATTTGATCATTCTCCATGATAATTCTGCATCAAATATACTAGTTAATTATTATTATTATTTCAGGAATGACAACAGACTCATCACCCACGATAATTCCCTGCGAAAGTGAACACGACTTTGAAACATTTAGAAGTTCGATCATAAACGATTTCAATCTTCAGACAAACAATTCACACTGGCAAGTTATCAAAAATTAAAATATACTTGTATGGCATTGATCTGAATCACCGCCCCTGCTTGAAATTAGCGCTCCTTTCAACCTCATTCAATGAAATAAGTGCCTCCTTCATATAAGAACCAGTGTGAACTTCCTAATGGAGCGACATTTTGAAAACAGCACATCAATGTCAGGGATTGCCTATTTGGAAGTACCAAAAGGTAGGATCTTACAACTAACAGTCGTTCTTTTAAATAGAAGAAACTTTAAAAGTATTTTTAACGTTAAACAGCCCTATTTACCTCTGTCCTTGATAAGCGTCTACCTCGAATTAGCGTCTACCTCGAATTAGACCTGAGCCTTTATAAATAAACACTGGGATCAAAGAGCTTTTCTGTAATTATTACTTTTATAAACA
>JAAAKM020000175.1:2338-14216 GCA_010016025.2 Alatinidae sp. Z8VKAUB7J3 | reverse complement strand
TAAAGCTTTGAAGTGCAACTGCAGGGCCTCTTAATGTGACCATTTTCAATTATAATACTTGAAATAAGATAATTTAACTTAATATATTAAAACTATGTCACAAATATCAATCTTTGACTGAAACTATTACAACTTTGTTGAAGCAACAGAGGGAATACAAAACACTCTGCAAGCCACAAAATGAGCTTGTTACTACATGTTGAGAAATACTGCAAAGAAAATCCTTCCCATGCAGGGGTTGTTTGAATTACTCTGTTGAGAAACAGTAGGGCTTTCACCTTGAAGAAATTTCCTACTAGCCTATGGCTGTGCTGATTAGGAACTAGCATTTCTAGGGAAGTATAACAGAATTTGGACAGCTTGATCCACTGCATGAAAACAATCAATTGTTGCCTCATAGTCAATGAAACTAAGTGAATGAAACACTTTAACTAGGCATATCTTGACCTTCCTTGCAAAGGTACATAATAGACAATTAAATGCTGTTGATAAATTTAGTTTGTCCTCTGCAATATGTGCATGGATTAACAATCAATTTTTAGTTTTGAAGCTTATTCAAGGGCTACCATCCCCTCCCCCTAAAAAAGTGTCCACAACTGATCAAAATGTTGAAAGTAAATGATGTGCATAGGTAATTATGTGGAAGGGTACTTACACTGTTATATAAGGATTGTCTATAATGAGACTGTTGCAATAATGACAATTTTCCTGTAGAGCTAATGTGTGGTACAATGAAACTGGAAGATTATTTCAATTATCATTTCTCTGATTTAAGGGAAGGATTTGGCTTTATCTGGTATACTTTCTTGTATGGTGCACAATATTTTATCTTCATTGATGGGTCTAAAACAAGTCAGGGCTTGAGTGGTCAAATTATATCACTGATGCTCCAATATTATGGTTGTAAAACAGATTCTTGGGTATGTAGGCTTTAAAGAATGATTGTGTTATGTGTGGCATTGGACATGGAAGGTACACTTGGTGGTAGTAATCATGTATCATGATGATGATACGAAACTGATATTTCAAGACCTTTGGGGAATTGTTAATGGTTGTGACCACATTTTCTTGCATGGCCTGTTCACTTTTGGTTTGATGACACTCATTACTCAATAACTGCCCTACTTAGCAATGTGATTCACCAGATCAAGTGGATACATGATACAGAATCTGGGAACATGACTAACAGCAGGTAGGTTACAAGGTACAACTATTGTATAAATGCTACTTTTAGCATCCTCTACAGAAATTAAAATCATCAACATCATCATCATCATCTAATGTGGTGTAAATGTGAATCTGTCACCCTTCAGCTTTTCATGCAAATAACATACGCAAAAGTCACTAAAAGTCTAGCACAGTCGTTTCCAAACTTTCAATACCTTTTGAGACACACAGTTACCCCAGCCCCACCCCCCAATTATTCACATAAAAACACTTGTACACCTTGTAGCTGGCATGCATCAGAGAGTTACAAATTTAAGTCAGTGAATGATGAAATACTACAAACCAGAACCACACATCCACATAAAATTAAGGTGTAAAAGTGAAATCTACTTCTCGTCTGATACATAATTCCATCACATTATATTTTCACACACCCCTAGAATGTTGCTGGTATTTTAAGGAGGCGGTACCCTCCACTTTGATAATCACTGGTCTATCATTACAGATCCTATCCCAACACTAACTTCACTGCAACATTAACTTTAAATTGTATTCATAACCCTACAAGACCATAGACATTTCCTTCGCGTGTGGTAAGAATACTGAAGATGGGTTCAAATGACGTTCATTAAGAAACACCAAATCTGCACATGTTTCGATAAGTCGCTCTTCAGATGTCTTCAGATCGGATGGCAAAACATCGATCAAGCGTGACCATTAATTAGAAATGGTTGCATTATTAATGCTTGGCAATTGCGCTCGGGATCTTTGATATTTTATACATGTTAACGTGACCGATTACATTGTTTTGATCTTAATATGGGACACGTGCAGGGGCACATCCGACTGCAGCTGGACCAAGTGGAAATAACATGCCTTCTGCAGGGTTTGGCATTCTCCTCAATGTAAACAATACTTACCAAGGAATAGGCAGTGATAGAATGCACCTTGGCATAAACAATTATCCCGATCTCTTATCTAAGACATGCTTGTCACATACTAGTGAGCTTATCCCTCTAATGCTGTTACCACAAGCTGGTCTTTTGCTGATCAATACATATTCAGAGTGCACTCATTTCTGGTGTGATCAAATTGTAAAGGTCATCCTTCAGAGTGAAAATCCCTGGGATAAATATGAGATCGACTTACCGCAATAAAAGAAATCACACCTGTAGGCAAAGTTAAGGCTATCTGACCTTGTTTCAGCTCTGTATTTTGAATCTGGATGACAATTCAACATGAACGCAAGTATTTGCTTCTTTGGAAATATGTTTTCCAAGTACATATCTGTACTCCACTACCTTTCATCATTCTATAAACTCGATAAGCAACAAACCGCCATCCCCTTTGCCTATTCTTTAAAAACGGATTTCAAATCCAGGTCCTGTGTTGGTAAACAAGGAGTTGATTATCCTTTTTAACTATCCTTTGATGACCGATTGATTTAACAAGGTTTTTCTTACCTCATCTGGATGTAAACAAAAAGCCAACATCCACTGAACAAAATGACGATGTGGTGATCTAAGTGGGCTATGAAAGAAAAGTTGAAGGGCATTCATCTGCAAATCCTGCCAGCTAAGGTTGGGTTTTGTTTTCTTGATAAATAACTTTGGGGTAAAGAATGTCACAGACGGTCAAAGCGTCGAGATTGAAAAGTCGTCGCTGGCTCAGCCTGTACAGGTTTACAACAGCAATCGTAGACTAATGAGTAAAACTGGACGCTTTTTCAGCCATGATAACCGAACATAATAGAGACAGTTAGCAATTAAATAAGTTACTCACCCGTTCAATGTTCTAACGGTGAAACTCAGGGTTTGTTATACCAGTTGATTATTAGCTGACATCCACCCACACGCCTCCTTGTTAACTCGTCTGAATCAAATTCACGTTCAAGGCCTTGGATTTCCTGAACTCGAGCAAGTAAACTCCTGCTAAGCAAATACAAGTAGTAAAGCCTTAGATGAATAATAGTCCCTTCGATGAATCAGTCCACTTTCCTCAAATCGGCAAGATAAGATCAGAAAGCCGCTTCCAAAGTCTAATACGATTGCCAGCTTTCGTGTTCTGTCCAGAAGATTTGATTTACACTTCTTGGAAAGAAAATCACTCCCAAATTGAACAGCGCTTTCCACAACGGCGACCACTTGCAAAATCACTTAAGGCATTGAGAATACGTGTACATAAGTGGGTTAATGAACTTGGGATGTCTTGTGTACTGTTTACACACCAAAGAAACTCAACTTGACTCCGGTTTGCTCACGAAAGTGGCACAGCCTACCAGGAACAGGGGATCTTCCGCAGCTAGCTAGCTCACCCGTCAACTGAATCTTGCAACGCCCAATTCTTGTATTATAAATTAAGTTTACTCTGTTTTGTTCATCGAAAAGGCATTAGATTAATCCAGTGCTCTCTCTGTCAATGTGTCATTGAACATTTCATTCCATATTCATAAATAATCTTTGATATTAAAATAGTTGATCTCCTCAACTCACCCGTGCCATTTTTAAACTTCAATGCAGCTTTTGTTCACACACAAGATTACAGGTTTCAGCTTGATGACGTAATCCAAGATTAACCAATCACACGTGAGTCACCTCCCAGTTAACACAACATTTAAAAATGGTGACCTCATGGGCGCGTGACAAAGGTGACCCTGGAGACAGATTTTCCATTGCAAATATCTGAATGCCACCAAGTATGATATGGGCACTGAATGTTGGAATATACCTAGTTTATGATCATAACAATGTTTATTTCATCAATAGCTGAAGAGCCATTGCAGTATGTTGTTACGTCCCAAGGTAGACATTGGAATAGGGGACGGAGCACCTCAACTTTCAAACGAGGGGAAAGTTTTAATAATATCGCTACAAAAGCCTTTTCTAGTAATATCAATAGTCATCGTTAACTTTCCATTGCAATAGACTGAATTGCTGAAGTTATTTTCCTGCAGTAGGCATTAGATATACCTCTGATACGAATATTCACACCTGATTAGGGTGACACTGTGCTAGAAAGTAACATGACATTCCCCTAATCAATCACTCCCCGTACTGACACTTAAGCTAGAGACAGCGCCCTAACAGGCATTTCCTGGGTAACGTAAACAGTGTAAACAGGGTCAAATTTCCGGTGTCAACAGCTATAAAGCACACCTCCGCCTTACCCCACCCAACCCCGTCAAAAAACCCACACAAGAACGTGTAACCCAGATCCTTGATCGACTTTCAACTATGATATGTAATTTCTGTAGAAAAGGAAACTGTTTGCAATACCATCAAACCGCAAAACTAATTGCAATTAGTAAATTAGTGAATGATTATGTCCACACGACAAGTTACTAAATAGAGTCTTTAAAATTTCACAGTTTGATAATGTATCATAGAGACGTGCGGGTACCTGCTAGGTCAGGATATTTTTAAACAATAAAATCATAACCTTCAGCCTCAGAATAGAAAAAAAGTGAAAACATTTTGTAGAAATTTGCTCGTTTGTTACACTCAGGCAGAAGGACAGTTTGTCGTAAGAAGAAGACTACACTGTGCTAGAGCAACAGATTCGAAGATAGCCATGTGTTGTTTTGGTGCATTGACTGCTTTAATACGAAACTATCCCCGTAATGAAGTAACTTTAGGGATGGCTTGTTTTAGATATTATACTGAAATTATTTGTTGGACTGTTTACCATTTCATTGTCGAAATGCAAGAGTAGAAAGGAGAGCCAATTCTGCCGAAGTGTCCATTCCCTAAAACTGTTGTCCGGGACAGCTCTATCTCATCAGAAAAGATCCAATCTCTCTGTTTAAAGACGTGTGTCCCAACTACTCTCTTACAACAGATATTGTGTGACAGAAATTTACTACAACACCATCGTCTGTGTACATTGTCATCAAGGTTTCATTTGATGTTGCAGGTCTCGTCTGATGCTTGAGAGAAACAGTGCACCATAATGCGGAGCTACAGACCTGGCAACATTCAGAAATTTTCAAGGTTGTGAAGAAGTTTCTTCTTTGTAATTGTGAATCAAGAAAGCACTGTACTTCAAGGCATAGGGTTACGTACTTGAAAGAACAAAGAATGTAAATTCGATATGGATAAGGAAATGCCTTGACGAGGGGCAAATAACAGAAAAATGTCACGTACTCTAGTTGGGAAAAGTCAGAAAAAAGTAAAAAAGTCAGAAACAAAAGTCAAACGGTCTGGAAAAAGAAGTCAAAAAGTCAGAAAAGAGTCAAAAAATCAAAGAAAAAATCACTAAAGAAAAAAGTCACGTACACTTTTTTTGCAGTTATTTGCCCCTCGTACCTTGATACGCTCAATGTTCAGTTTAGAAATAAAGCAGCACAAGAGCTGCGGAGAAAGAGTGTTGCATCCCCTCCGATAAAATAGGAAAACTTTATGTTTATCCGTAGTACCATGAAATTGTGGGACGGACGAATATCTGTTCCGGAAGACTCCATGACAATGTGTTCTTCAACTCTTGAAAAGCGACCATCGCAAGCAAGATGCCATCATCATCATTATCATCATCATCATCATCATCATCATCATCATCATCATCATCATATTCTTAGCCATCAGCATCATCATGATCATCAAAATCGTTACTATCATCATCATCGTCACCAACACCACCATCATCATCATCATCATCATCATCATCATCATGATCATCATTATCATCATCATCAGCAGCATCTTCATCAAGAACCAAGTCTTCAGCAGACATTAGTGATCAGGTGTTCAGACACTTCAATGAAATTCTCGTTGCTCAAATTATTCAATTAGAAGTAGCATCCATAAATATAGCAACCTCTTTAGTCCAGATCGCGATAAAATCAGACGACATATGTTCAGCCACTGAAATGATCGTCTTAGTTAGCTAAGGTTCTTCTTTTGAATATTGCATTGAGTAACGGATTCATTTTGCTAAGCGTTATTGCCGGGCACTTGTCTCAGCTATCGTCAGGAGTAAAATAGGAAAACTTTCGCCCAAAATAGGAAAGGACAGGGTTAAAACACGCGGTAGAAAGTAACACGAACATGAGCAGCATGTTTGTCACTTCTGTTAGTGAAAAAGGCATAAACTGCGAACAAATTTATTTTGTCGCCATAGCAGTTTTTCTTTAATTTGGTGAATGCTGCTTCGAAAGTGACAAGATGAGTAGTAGGTAGTTGTAGTTTACATGGGTTTTTAAGCAAATGTTGGTCTACTGCTAAGTCTGATTTAGGATCTGTTGGCCTGCTTTTGTTTACACGACGCGAAAAATTTCCCAAACTTAACTGAGTTTACCAAGGGTCATGAGTAGAAGAATTAGATAATTCTCGTTATCGATCTCTCTAATTGCTCTTACATGGACGAGGTGACCTCCATGACTGCGATGATGGCAAATCGTTAATCCTTCCCAAGGTGGAAATCGACTTCAGGCGGGTGTTTTTTCACCGCAGACCCACATGTGAGGTCGTGTGTGGCCAAGTGGTCATATGTGGTCGCACGTGGTCTTGAGTGGTCAACAGAAGTCGTACGTTGTCGCGCGTGGGCGCATGTGGTCTGGATTGAAGGAGAAAAACATTTTGCGCAAAATATGTATAGGATAGGAGAATATTTAAACCCATCGTTAAAGATAAAACTGACAGTAGCGACATGTTTTTTGTCACGCATATTATTGAAATACGAGTAAGTTGTACACAAGTATCTGCTTAGTGTCATGACTTGACCAACGCAAAGAGAAAGCAAGAAAGAACAATAAATATCTCAGTGCTTTTAAATGTAAAATGATAAATAACAGTTTCTAATCGTACCTTAACAAATAATCTTACAATCGTTTTCTACATTCAGAAATCAATGATGCTGGTACTATGCAAACTATTCAAGAAGCGGTTTTGTTTCAGTGCTATGGAGCTCGAACATTAAATGACTGAAACACAGCAGGCAGTGGTCAAGGCATCATTCTGCTTGTGCCTTTAGCGCAATGACACCTGATGACTGGAGTTAGATACCACTCAATAACCACAAGCAATTAACAAGGGTAACCAATAAAAAGAACTGAACGGATAGGGGGTGCAACACTGGGACACAGTCGAAGATCAAGAGCCGAAACTGGTCATTGTGGTATCCTTCCCACGATGTCGACGTCATCACATCATTTTGAGGAGCTGCTGGTTCCTTCCGCCCACTCGTTTTGTGGAATTGTTTAGCAATGGCTTTTAGATACGTCCGGAAGCTTTAGATTATTCCTTACGTTCCCTACATACACGACTAAGCCGGAAACGCTCGTTAGGTCATAGCAACCTTGGTTACGTGGTGGCAACGGCATGATTAATACAGAGTTTGGAAATGCCACTGCAAAAAGTGTCTACGTTATTGGAGATATCATTAAAGATATCTCCATCATCATCATCATGTCTGCTGTTCACGACATTGCTTGCGGGTAGCCTCCACAGTCTCCTCCACGCCTTCCGATCTTGTGCCCTCTGCATCCACGTGCTGCCCGCCTTCTCTTCCATCTCAACTCTCCATCTCCTCTTTGGTCTTCCTTAGCTCTTCTTTCTTCTTTTGGCTGCCACTCAGTTGTTTCCTTGGCCCGTCTGTTGTTTTCCGTTAGGGCGAGATGTCTTGCCCACTGGCCTTTTATGAATTCTATTTTGTCCATGATGTCTCTCACTTTGGTTCTTGATCTTATAACTTCATTCTTGATCTTGTCCTTTCGAGTGATGTTCAGCATTGCTTTTTCCATACAAGATATCTTAATGAGTTTTAATAAATTATATTAACCAACGAGTATAATTAGTAGAGACAACCTATCTTATGATTTACATAGGCGTGATTACTAATTAGAATTGATGTCACATTTTGGAATCTCCCTCCCATGAAATTATCCTCCCTACGGGACTGCTACTTACTTTTCTTACGATCAGCCACTGAAAGACGGTGGGACGAAAATTGGCTCTAAATACTGCGGTCCTTTATGCACTTCTAAAGTTCATTGGTGTCTTTGAGTCCAGTGTCACAAAGCAGTGTGTCGACATATGCTTGTGTTGGCCACCCTCTTGTGTTTGTTCGATGCTTAGGGACCCACGTAATAAGTTGATGCGCTGGCCACCTGGTATACATGCCGTGTCAGTTTCTGCCTGTTCATTCTTATGGTGCTGGACGGTTTTCGCTGTTTCCATAGAGCTCATTGTTCCTTTTCTTCTCACTCCATGTAATATTATACAATGTCCAAGCATTCTTATATATATGTACCATCCAGCTTCTTCTCTTCATCCTCACTGAGTGACCATGATGAACTACCTAAAAGATGATAGACTCCACAGTGGCTCTAAATAGCTACAGCTTCAATTTTTCACCATGTTGCTTTCCAAGATATTTTCCATTTTGTTTAGGACTTGCCATGACAATTCTTTCTTAGAATTTGCATCTTATTCCTTCAAGTCAGTCCAACTGCCAAAGTAGTTCAAGGGCTTTTTCCTTGCAGCCTCTACAGTAGCTTACTTTATCCATTTTCCCTCCGCAATTCGCACCTCCTCAGACGCAATTGTTAATATGAGCACTAATGCTAATGCATTCAAAGCATCAACGATGCCATGTACCTTTTCCCGTTCTGAACAGGAATCTAAAGCGACGTGAAACTGTCGATATTTCGAAATTAAAGAATGTCGGACGACCGATACGACCCACCCTCTCGCTTTGCGGTCTGAAGATCACTCGTAGCTGAAACGAGGCCAAGCCATCTGTTGTACCTTAGCAGCTTATAGTTGGTCTTGTGGCAAAGTATACACTTCACTATCCTCAAAAATGGGTTTTAAAAGATTTTCTGAAACTAGAAAAACGAGATCCGATTAGTGCAGGTTTTTAATCGAAGCTTAAACTGTAGTTAATGAGTGCCTTGTATCCCTGTGATCCAATTCTATTCATACACAACAATACAGTAGTATTCTTAGTGGTCATTGACATCAACATGTTGGCGCAATTTGGATCCCTCGGGACCTGTTTGTAACCTCAACGCAATAAAGACTGGGCACTACAGTAGACGGATCTTCACGCCAATTTATTTTCACTGGGTTAATTTACAGAATGCGCAACAATTTTGAGATGTCGAAGCGGCAATTTGAGGACTGGGGAAAGCAAAGGCGGCGATCATTGGTGAAGTGTTATAACTTTTATGGAAATCTTTGCGTCGACTGTGACCGTCGCCGACCACGAATCAAAAGAGCCGAAAAGTTGAACTCAGTTTCACTGCTCTCCCGACTTGGAAAATAACCGCTGATTGCACTACGTCGGTGCCCTGTTTCAGAATTGTTTTAAAATGATCACATGACATTGCTTGTCCAATAAGAAGGTTAAGAAATGATTACGCAATCGATGCTCTAAGTTCACTTCCTCAAAAAATAACAGATACTTGTATTTTGGAAATTTTGCTCAGGAATCAAATGCCAAAGTTCAAAACAAACCACTTTAGGTACAGTTATCTTACTGAATCTGATTTTGAAATTTGTGACCTTGGAAATCCAACTAAATACAAATTTTATATAACCGAATTGATATTTGCTACCTAAGGTGAGTTTAAGCAATAGGGCCTACCTCTACTGAAGGAAGTTAAATCTTTATTTCAGTTTCCCTGCAAAGACAAGCCAAGAAACTATTTGTCATTGACATCCATATCATTGTATTTATCATTTGCTACAAGCTCCTAACCAGCTCACTTCTGCCCAGCAGCCAAGTCAAATGTACCTTCACCAAGCAAATTTATATTTCACAGGTTTAAGGAAATGACGAAAGCACTCATAAATCAACCAATCCTAGTCAGCGGTTACTAGACCCAGACCCTACTTATAACAGGATTGGAATAAGATGGCATATATTTTGCAAGGCTTCTTATGACATTTTTTACGATGAGTTGATGGATACATTCTTCTGCAGATATCTAAAAATTAAGTCTTTACTTCACCAGATGAGTCTTTACTTTAATTTAATTCGATTTCCTGTTTTCAGGTTTACTTTCAGAATCCTTCCAGATTATGAAGAGAATAAACAATAGCTTTTGAAATCCAAACAAGTTCAAACTTACTCATAAGATACTGGTTGTCTATGCAGAACTGGGTTAAAGTAAAAACAGGAACGAAAGAAGGACGATCCTTTCTTGGACTACAACTACAAAGCTTGCTCGGTCGAGTCACTAGTTTGTTGAAGGGAACGCGGTGCCTTCTCTCATGATACAATCACTGACAAAATAACTGTTAAAAGCTAACAGCAAATAGAAGTTATCATGATGAAAGCAGCCCCTTGTGTTTAATCTTACTAACAGAATGACTGGATAGAAACATCTCCTTACGATCTCGGATGCAAGTTCTGAAATGGGAGTCGATATAGGACCTTTTGGAACTATCATACGCCATTCAGAAAGTGTTTAACGTATTGCTAGTTAAATGTCACTATAACGTTACAGACTCACTAGTAAGTGTAGAGACCAGAAACCAAGCTAATTTTACTTCCCTGACAAATTCATCATGGTTCCATTCAACTTCGACTTACCAACTCTAACGCCATAACTCTGGTAAGGTGTAGTATCTCATTTGAACAACGAAAATTCGTGCTTTGTAAACGTTCGTGACAACCACATGGTGCTCTGATCCCCAGTGGTTCATAGGTCAAAAATGTCACCATGATTACATAGGAAATCAAGGGAATGTTTTGATAAATAGTTTCTGGAACCTTCTCTTAACACAATGACAAATATGAATGTCTCTTAATAACTCCATGTATATCAGTAATTACAGAAATTATACTTGTAAGGCATATTTTATGTCAAAGTGGGCCTGGTCCTGACATGACCACTTTACTTCAGTGTATTCTGAAACGTCTCTTGGGACGCAAAGTATGATCACTGCATGACTGAGACGAAGGAAGGTCATTCAAAAAGGCAGAGTGCCTCCCCTTCGATTCGGCTCAAACGGAAGGGAAATCATATGTTGGAAGAAAACAATGATTTAAATGTGATTTAAAGTATAGCAAAGTGTTACCTAATTACGTCCAACAAGCATTTCCACATGCAAGAGGCATGTTTGTTATGTAAATTGATAAACAAAATATTTAACGATTACAAAATATGAATTTCTAGTCTCTTTGCCTTTAATATTGCTTCAGGCTTAGTAAACTCTTTTATTCCTGTGCAGATAATAAACATAGAAATATAAGATTTCAAATAAATCCACTTCAATCCCTTAATTAATTCTTATTTCGTCATTACCGTCTTAATGATAGTTCTCCCATTGCAACTCTGTCAGATTCACTTTTCGTTGTCACGATTTCCCGTTACGTCTTTCTGTTATTATGCAAATAGGTTTCGTCGGCTGCGTGCAAATCCAAGACTTGCCTCAGATGTTTTGTCCTTCAAACTCAAAGAAGCAGGACGAGAAATCCCAGGAGTCGTCGACGGCCAGGAGTCTTACTCTGCCGGCCATGGACCCACAGTGAACTGTAGAACGCCTAGGGAACCTGTTGCTTGATTGATCGTCTGTCTTCGTTCTCACTAGCATGCTTTACAGATCCAAATAAAGGTTTTTGTTAGGGTCTGTGAATCAGACAGCGAAACATTGTCAAGGCTTTCAAAGGATTCTTGTGAAATGCGCACGCAGGTTACATACGTCAAGTGTCACTACACAAGATGATGGTGACATCGTAATGACTTTGCATTGTTACCTTTAAGTAC
>JAAAKM020000174.1:17771-30546 GCA_010016025.2 Alatinidae sp. Z8VKAUB7J3 | reverse complement strand
ATCTATCTATCTATCTATCTATCTATCTATCTATCTATCTATCTATCTATCTATCTATCTATCTATCAATCTATCAAGGCATCTGTCTATCTGCCAACCTATATCTGCCCAAAGCCTATTGAAAGTTAGAAAGTATCAATTCTTCAAATCAAATCAAATAAATTCTTATAAATTGAATTAATTGCTACCTTTTTTAAGTTTAGAGTTATCAAAAAAAATAAATAGTTAAATTGTTGCAAACCAATAGATAGCTGAGATTGTTTCTCCCATAAGGAACCTAGGATGAAATAAAAGAGAGGTTCAGTGGTCAAAACTTTATAAGTACCAAAACTAAACTCAATCAATTCGAACGCCGAAACAAAATAAAACCTACCTGTCTGTTTAACTCGAGTGCTCAACATGAAAGACGAAGCAACAGTTGACTTTAATTTCCCTCTATCCGTGTTATACCAAGGGAAACAAAAAATATGTATGTACACCTAATTTCCTTTCCATTTTAATTTACATCTATCGATTAAATGAAAGGGAAGCTAGATATATAGTCTTAATTTCCTGAACAGATGGCAATATGTGGAAACACAGCAATCACTGTTGCTTTGATGTCATGCATATTATTATGGAAGTTGTTCCACAGTTACTTAATCATCCCTAAGAATTTAACTGCCAACATTCAAAAAGTAAAATTCAGGAATCAGTACACGTATTGCAAAAAGTGAAATCCATTGGATTGATTTGCTATTATCTATATCTATAGTAGTATATCTAGCGTCTTTTTGCAAACATTACCAACGTCTGACAACGTAGCAGCCGTATGACATGAGTCATTCAGTTTTGAAACGAACACTAGAGCAATAGAAAATATATCACCGCCGGGGATCGAACCCGTGACCCATACTTCCGCGGCGTGCGCTCTACCAATTGAGCTAGGTGACATCCGATGTTAAAATACCCTATTTCTCTAATCGGCACATTAGCTCCCAATCATCCACCAGTGAGTATCGACATCCAACTGGACGCAATTAAAGACCAGCCTCTTTGCGCCATGTGACTTGGCCATGGAAGGACGTCCATCCGGTCCGTCATACTGTCCAAAACCCATTGAAAGTAAAAATTATCATTGGGAAGATAGGGTTTGAAATGTCAGTTTTGAAAAGAACATTTGAGAAATAAAAATTACATGCAAAATATTTTATATTTGTCTAGTGTTCTTTTCAGATATGAGTTTTTAAATCAGAAATTTCAAATCCTCTCTTCTTAAAAATATCATTTTCTTCAATGCGTTGGTCTTAGTGGCCTGCCGTATACTTAACCCTATTCCAGACCTCTTCTTGATTTATTAAGGTCGGGGAATGCTGCTTTTTGGCACAGAAGAATTTTTGTCGGAAAACTGAAATAACTTGAAAATTTGGTACAAGTTATCTTAGAAATTATCAGTGGGCATTGACCACATGTTTGAATTTATTTTGGTAGTGAAAAATATTATGACCTCATCGTAAGTTTTGATGGAGTCACAAACTATGCTAATATTTTAAAAATCTTTAAGAAACATTTTAACACATTTCTTTTCATTAAATGTCTGTAGGCAATGTTATTATTGGCTTATACAGCAATCTGTCTATCTTCGAAAATCAATATTTTCATTATCTGTCTATATGTTACAGTCATTCACTCACTCATTACGCGTAATGACTGAAATCTCTAGGCATTTCACGTAATGACTAGAAGTTCAATGTTAAGATTACACTAAGTGTCTGAAATAGTTTAGGCAACAAGTGTAAGGATTTGAAAGGAATAATAGAGAATTAATTTATCAATAGACTTGTTTGTAAAGAGAGACTAAAACTCAGTCATAATTTTATGTCGATTGCACTATCATAGGATCAATAAGGCGTGCTCCAATGGCTTTTAAAGGAACTGAGTAAAAGCTTTCGATAACATAAGCCACAATGAAGCCGTCGGCAAGGAAACCAAGTGACTATGAAAATATGTTCAAAAGAGAATCGCAGAAAAATATATGGGAAATGTAGTAGGCAATTGATGCCAAACGCAAGATGCAATCAAACAATGGATGATCAAAGGACAGGACTTCAACTAACTTCTTTTGGGTCCGGACATGGATGCTACATCCTGAGAAAGTAAATGCTTGCAAATTAATGGGTTTAGTATAAAACATGTAAAACCATTAGTCGTATAGCTCTCTACTTACCGAGCAAGTATGCATAAAAGTAATATCCTTCCAATAATAAACATAGAACAAACTACACGTAAACTAATGCAATTTTATGTGTGACCGGTAGAATGTCCTTAAAGATGCAGGAAACAACATTTAGTGGAATGCCTCTTTCAGAGGACCAGTTTTCAAGAGAAAAAGTTGCAATGCCTTTTCATTCCTTACCGCCTGCATAATCATAAACCATAAACGAGGACTTTCTCTTAATACTATTTAGGTCATTGGAATTGTCTTTTTTAATTTTAACGTCAACAAAATATAAGTCTTGTTGTTGCTCCTTGTCGTGTGTAAACTGATGAGCAGGAGCAACATGTTCCTATAGAAATTGATCGCAGTCACTTGTGCTTACGAGAACGGCAGCAGTATTGTCGACATAAAGACAGTCAACGTCGTCAAAACTGCATAATCTAATAATATACATTCGAAAATTTAATTCCCTTTATTTCAATCAATACAAACAGAGCAAAAGTTGATGAATGTTGGTTAGTGGGACAAAATTGAATGTTACGTTAAATGACGGATTTTTTTTATAAAAGAGAGGATCGAAACACATTGTCGAAAATAATACGCACTTGACTGACTTCTTTCCTTACACTCGATTGATCGGAAAACGAAGTGTGCAGCTGTCACACCATTACAGTGAAAAGGAGGAATGTCGGTCGGTTAATACCCTAAACGAATCCCCTTGGCAATTGTCTACCCAGGCCATGTTATCAAACTGATAACATGTATTTAGGACTTACTGTCTTCTACAAAATCCGACATGTCTCGACAATCACCAAGGGGATTCGTTTAGGGTATTAGGAGAACTACTTTTCCTTTTTGACTTGAATGCTCAGGAAGCTGCACTCATCAAATCACAGAAGTAGATGCTCTGTTGAGAAAGTTGTTTACAACTTACGCGTTTTCCAATAATTATTGATGTTCATTAAAAATTCGTTAATATCGTTATATACCGTTTGCAAGACATTTCCAGCATACTACTCAATATTTCAGTTTAACATATGATGTTTAAAGCAAAAATGGTAACTAAAAAAGATGTCGACAGAAAGTTCCTGGATTGAGACAATTTTTACAAGAAAAAATTCCTGCAAGTAAAGTTTAAGACCAAAATAAGAAGAAGCGTATTTGTAATTCTTGATAAAAATACAAAGAACTGTATAACAGCCTAACGGAAATTAATAAAAATTAAGGTTAAATTCAATGTAATAAATTCTAGTTTTCATAGCGTCTCAGAAAATGTTTAACATAGACACGTTCTCCATCTGCATTCTCGATACACCTAAGCGTAAGTCCAAAGCGAAAGCAAGCCACAGTCCCTATATTAGAGCTCGTTCAATTCAGGCATTATGTGTAATTCCTGTAGTAAATTTCAGTCATTATGTGAAATGCCTATGGATTTCAGTCATTACACGTAATGACTGAGTGCATTAGTCATTACACGTAATGCCTGATTTCACTAAATGCCTTTAACATATACACAATTGGCTTCTTTAGCAACATCACCAGAAGCTCCCAATCAGCGACATCATCTTCTTCATTAAATATTCTTCTTTTATAGAATTTAATAATTTTCATTTTGAATTTTGTTAGCATGTTACACGTGGTACATACACAATTGATTTTGTGTTCTCTATCATGTTTGTCTCAGTTTCTTTCAAGGCTGGCTATCAGAAATCTCTCGTAAAACAGTATAACAGTCAACATTGCGTTCTGGCGCCATTATCACGCTGTACATTGCACAGGTTTTTGTTCTGTTATTCCTCTCTTTATTTACTAGTTGTGACAGAGAAGAAACAAATGAAACTGGAGAAGAAACGGGAACTATGCAGCGAGTATTCAATGTTCAAACATTTTAACAATCTCTACCAGATGACTCGCATCTAAAAAATTCAACGTCTCATTGTGAAGTTTGTAATGACGTCATGTGTATAGCCTCTGTTGCAATTCGAGTAAATATATGCAACTTGGTCAAATGATGCCGTGTCTTTTTGCCTGTCTAAGAAACTTTTCCGGGGAGGATCAAAAGGGCGTGGCATTTGTGTGTGACGTAAGTGCAGATGTGTTGGGAACAAAATGGATTACAGGCATTTATGTCCCGCATACATTAATGGTCTAGAGGTTGCTTAAGGTGTATTCTGTGCATTCTGTGCATTCAAACTAGGATGCACTGCACAATAATTCAGAAAGAAAAAAGCCAGAAATAAGTAGTTTTCACTTTTTGTCAGGAAACGCCATAATAATAAAACAATAAATGTACCAACTCGATTGATCTATTTTCTTTTTTATTCGCTCTATACTAGTTTATTATACTATTTAGTTATTGCGGTTTGTTTTGAAAAGAACACTAGTGAAATAAAAAATATATCACCGCCTGGCATTGAAACTTTCTCGGCATACGCTCTACCAACTGATCTAGGTGACATCCTATGTTAACATACTTTATTTCTCTAGTCGCCATATTAGCCCCCAATCATCCATCGGTGAACATCGATATCCAGTTCAACGCAATCGCAGACCAGCCTCTCTGCCCCATATGACTCGACCAAGCAAGGACTGCCCTTCGGCCCGTCTATTTGTCCAAAGAATATTGAAGTTAGAAAATATCATCGAGAAGAGAAGATTTAAAATGTTAGTTTTGAGAAGATTATTACCGTTTGTTGGATAACCGAGAATTAGCATATTGTATGTACACTATAACACACTTACTGATTCTGGGCGTTCTGGTTTTACTAAGTTCATGATTAACACAAAACAAACGGTAGTCACTTTGACCGCACTAAATGTCTTATGGACGCCCTCTGGTGTGTGAATGAGGGACCTAGTTACGTGATATACTAGTTACATCACTAATATGTAGTGTTACCAATGAAAGCAATGTGTATCTTAACGAGCTGTACGATGAAGTGGATCGGATGCGTTTTTTCCGATTTGCGCTTTTCTCATTTACGCATAGAGTTTTAATTTGAGCAAAATTTTGAGAGCCAACGAACGTTTCGTTTTGGAAAAGTAAGTACTAAGTTAAGTTGTTCCGTTTCACTCTGTGAAGCAGCTGAAAGTTGTAGGAAGAAGAAAGGAAGACCAAGCTGAATTTGGTAGACTTTATGAAATAGGAATTGGGGATCAAAAGTGCCAGATAAGAAAAGTATAAACATAATCTAAAACACCCTTGAATTAAGGTATGGGAGCAGATTCCTTTTAAATAGCAATTTTTCCATGCCCAAGTAAACTTTGAAATTATTGTATGAAGACACAAGATAAATTCATTTTGTCTCTAAAATATTTTTGTTAGGAACTTTGCAGTATTGACATGGTGAAATGCACCTACAACTTACAAAGTGATGTAGAGATACAAGATGATTTTTGTCATTTGTGTAATGGACATACCCTGATGGCAAAGCCCCAAATTCAGCAAGGGAACTTTCCTTCCCTTTTCTCCTAATGTATTATTTTGCATCTAATGGATCCTTATGAACTTAATAAGTCAGACGAAGCCCTTCTCATCTGTCCAATTCTACGTTTAAATTACTTGCATGATGAAAGCCACCTTTGACATGACGAAACAGACAAGCCAAGTAGCTGGGTGCTCGTTGAGAGGGATAGGGGCATTATTAAGCACCCGACGCGAACTTTGCTCAAGGGCAAGGGACAGTTGGGAACAGTTCCATTAGTTTTTAGTATTCGAAGGAGGCCAAGTTAGAATTAGCCATCTTATCTTTGCCTGCTGTGATATTCAAATGTAAGCCAATAAGCTCTGGCCAAACATGCTATAGTATCACCAAACCAAAGAAGGATATGGTTCCTTGACTTTACAATGCTATTGCTACATGACCCGATTACATCGCTTAAATAGTCAATCGCAAAATCGTTTAACATGCAACAAAATATTTAGATATAATTCAAACACATAGTAAATTACTCCCATTGAAACACCTATGAACATATTATTTTCCTTGGCTTTCATTTAACATAAACAGAATATACCCTCGTTGTACAGCAGACTACACACTCCGAAAAATTTCGAAAAGAACTTGAACATCTTATAAAAGCTTAATTTTTCAAAGGTGTGGGAAGCTTGTGACCAGGTTTGCCCTGCTGCTGGAAACACTCTGGCCTTGCCAATGTCCTTGCAAAATCGTGGGACAATTGGCAAAACGTATCGGTTATAAGTATAAGCTTGATTAATTTACAAAAAGTGTTTTAAACAACAGCTTTCCGCTAATTGCATTCGAACTGCGTCATTGAAAAGTTGATACCACCAGATACTTTTCAGCAAACATGGTATCTTAACTGATTATTTACTATCTTGGACATACTAGTATTTCCACCACTTGGCAGGAATACATTGCGTTATTCTGCACTGCTATACCTTAAATCAAGTGTTCTTCAGTTACATGTAGTGTGCTGAGGAAAGGGCTCTTGAAACTGCACTGTTGGACAATTGGGCTGGTCAAGCTTCCACGCGACCGAGATAATTTGACAGCTAGGAAATGCGAGCTTCGAGAAATCTTACAACTATACCAAAGGAAATACCATTAGCACCTTCATGCTGATAAGAAGCAAAAGCAATTTTTCGGATTGTGAATGAAAATTCGATATCATACCAGTGTTATTGAATCTTGTTACCTGTAGTTATTCATGGAAATGTGCCTATTTTGTTCGTAAAACAAACGTAGATTGAAGACTATTGTTTCATGAATATAAGCACCATTTACAGAAAAACAATATGCGACAAATATAACAAGTGCGTGGCAACGGGATATCTTCCCATCCTATTTGCCATGCCTCTGTATACTGCTCAGGTTTTTCGCCCTCGTGAATAGTGCTATCAAATTAAGCCTATTGACAATTTGTTAAATAAAAATATGCATATTTCCGACATTTACTGACTGCATTGCAAAATTTCGAAGCTTGCTTTGATAACGTAAAAACAAAGCTAACTATTCGTCTCATGATATTGTCATTGTTATTCAGGAATGCGACGTTTCAACTGCATAGTGCTAGTCTTCGTCAGGCGATATGTCAACTTTCTGGGTATTACCATTTATGCTCGACGCTGATTGTTCGTTATTTGCGAACCTTCGACCCTAGTATGTGGGCCTAAAGCTGTTTAAGTGGACATCCGCCCTGACACTGCTCTTCTGCTGTGTTTCGCTATTGTTGTATGCTTCAATGTACTCCTTTCCCCATGTTAAAACACTAGTGAAGCAATCAAAGAAATCGCAAACAACGCAAGATCCAATTTTTTTCTTTTCTCCAACATTCGCTTTTGGTAAAACATTTTTTCAATCTAAGGACCCAATGATAACAGAAGACAAGAATAACAGTGTCTTCAAACAACGCTTCAAAACCAACCCGATATTCTCCATATGAGAAAGCAAGTATCCTTTAGATGAGTGAGAAAGAGAACATTAGAAAGCTCTTAAAAAAGCAAATACAAAAAGCCAAGATATTACTGAACACTAATGGACAGACGGTCGTCACCATGGCTGACAAAATATTGGGCAAAGAAGACACAGCAACGACATCAACACCAATAACATATCCTACGCAATTTCAGACAGATGGGGGCTAACGCTAGAAAGTGAAGCAGAAAAAAAGCAAGTAGTCGACATATTGCATTTTCATAAATAAATTGAACTACCAAGGCCAGTTTTCGCACACTAAGCTGGACTTAGCTGCGTCATCAGAGTGTAATAGCTTGACGAGAGGACAAATATCTCTGGAAACGAGTAGCAAATTATCCATCGCGCACGCGCACTTGTGCAAGGGTCAAGACAAATTTTGGGCCAGCAAGAACGCTAAAAGCAAACTTTCTGAGTCACTTAATTCTTACCGTATATTTTCGCTTTTTCTTTATCTTTAAATACTGTTTTTTTGGCTTGGCATATCTCAGTAGCTTTTGAATCAGATCTGTAGATAGCCATACGCGCTAGATGAAAGGGGTAACTGATTTAATTAAGAGATGTAGCAAACTCGCGTAGCTTTGATTATTTTTTAAGGAACTTCTGCTAAATGATCAAATTTTCTGAAGGGGCACTGTACTTTCCTCTAGGCCTTCAGGTATGGGCTTGATTTGAGTAGATACTGTCTATTTGAAAGTTCTATCCGTTGCACTTTTTAAAAGACTTAGATGGGAGGGGTTCCCCAAATTTCTAAGTGCACAAGACCTAACTAGGGCCTCATCCGGCTCCGCCCAAAACGTGGCTTCAGTAAAGCCTCTGATTGATTCTTGATGAGAGTTTATTGTATGGTCTATTTATAAACTATGCGCTAATTAGGAGAGAAATGATGACAGGCTCGAGAAGAGCTAGTATCAACGTGACATTGAATTGAAAACAACCTTTGGTATGCTTTCAATATTTTATTATAGGCTTACATAATATGCCAATTCAAGTGATATAACCCAATAATGATGCTTAAAGTACCAAGAAAATAGAATGCGTCGGAGTAAATCATGATCATTAAAGTCTTAGAAGAATGCATTTGGTTGCTAGCCTTTATTCCTTTCTGCCTTTAATGCTCTTACCCTTCTCCTTGCTTAATGAGGTATTATAATAAACATTGTACCATGGATTTCATGTTGAAAGAGACTTTGGAAAGTTGATAAACACAGTTTTCGAAGAATGTGCTGTTTTCGGAATTTTGCATGAGTAATATCAAAGAGAGGTGTCTGCAAATAAAGATAGAGAAACGAATATAGGTTTTGAGTTGACTTGAGTTGTCACTCAGGTGAAAGAATGACCTTGAAAGTATGGTAAGATACTAAGTTTACACCCGCAGGAGTTTTTTGCTACTACTTTTGGTTGACACATACTCGTAGAAGAGGCCCAATTGCTTATACGGGAGCTGCATGGAGAAATTACAAACCTTATGAAAAACTCAACTTCTGTTCCCAATGTAGGGGCTTCCAATCGTGCAAATTAAAAAAAGAAGGGCCCTATACATTTTCTTAAAGTTTATTGAAGCCTTGCAAAGAAATACTCGCTGCAAACAAAAATGTTTAAAAGTCCTCATACTCTGAGTCTAGATTTTGATAAGCTGAAGAGTGACGGGAAGAAGACGTCAGGGGATTTTTAAAATCTAGAGATGTCGGGCTGCATTACAAACTTTTTCAAATGGTGAGATTATTTTCCTTATGTTACGGGAGAGCTCTTGCATGATCACAGGTGTACATGGGAAAATGATGTTCGTTGCATAGCCAACTAGTGTATTTCTGTCGACAATTCACGGGCATTGTGACCGGTTGATACTTCTCTTAGAGTATGTAGGGATCTTAAATTTTGCTTTAGTCTGAAAAGATGTAAGCCTTTTCTTTCTTGTGCAAAATATCTACGTGGCCTTTACAGAGAATCCCTCGTCTAAGTTTACGATTTGATGAGAATTGGATTACAAGTGCTACATTTCATACCTCAAACAACGGACGCGGCAGGACCGACTTAAGCTTAACGGACGCGGCGTGATGCTTGAGTTAACCACGTGTTTGGAATAAGTAAGGAGCCAGAAAAACATAAATTTCGTACCTTCGAGCCAAAGGAATGTGATCGTAGGAAAACAACACGGTTACCAAACAGAGCTGGGTCCAAGATGAGGGGTCATCCAGGCAGTGGCCCCTACCTGAGATCCTTCATGAAATTTTCCTTTGCTGACTAAAGTCCAGCTGGTTGGGTAGTTTGGTTGGCTTTAGAATGTTTAATAGTCATTTTTTTCCTTCCTGTTACAATTTCGTTAAATTCTTATTCCTTTGTCTTTCTTGGCCTGTAAATGTTTTTAAATGTCTTCTACCCCCCACCCCCCTCGGACATTCAAATAAACTTTCTATTCTTAAATTTGGTATCAAATCTCTGCAACTTAAAGATAGAGGCATTTTAAGCTTGTAGTTATGATTCAAGAAACATATATAGTATAACATCACAATTTACTCCTAATTAGTGACTAAAATAATATTACGTTGTTTTCATACAGCACCCTTTAAAAAACTTACAACGGCCCCAACTAAAAAAAATACTAAGCTGGGTTTTAGTTGAACTCTTGCCTTCCCAAAATTGGCTATAAATTACGTAGCATAACATATTAGTCCAGAGAAACGCCAACGATGCTAGAGTTTATTTCTATAGCATTTTTCTCATGTCGTTGTAGGCTCGATGACATTTTATAGAAATCACGCATTCATAGTGCGACTCCGAATTCTGAACACTATTGTTTGTTTTTTAGAATAAAATGCTTATTCAAATGTGATTTTTTGTGTCAATCATAGGGCAGCAATCCTACTTAACTAGATGAAAGTGATAAATTTTTGTCAAGGCCTTTGCATCATATTATACGTGATGTTCCTGAGACTTACAACAAGCAATTGCTCGTCATACGTCTCGTTATAGTCTGTTCCTAAGCCCCAAGCCTGTAGGGCTTGATTACATGCATCTATTGAAGAAATGTTTATCCTTAACTTCTGAAATACGAGTGGAAACGTAATAATTAGCTTCAGTTTTACAACAACTGGTGCGAATACAAGCAAAACAGAGGAAAGGAGAAGGCACAACAGTGGACATCCTCTGAAGCTGCTGTTTAACCAGCTAAATTAAAGTAATTTCGCTTTCATTACGAGACTTAACCTCGATTTCTAACTTATGGCTTTACTCTTTGTCTGACCTGTAGTGACAGGGATTTTAAACTGAGGTTGATTTTAGACTCAGGTGTAATTTTTCTGGTAGTTAGATAGTATATGCCAACCTGGAAATCAATGAAGATCATAGTCGAGGATTTCCCTCTTTGTCATTGAAATGTTATATCAATATCTTATTTTCAGCGGTATGATACAGTTCATAAAATTACTAGAGTATGTACCAAACTTCAAAATCAATACCAGTTGCTCTGACAACGAATGATGTAACACGTCTCTAGAGCTACAGTATAGATTTGCTAATTCAAACAAGCAAGTAACCAAATATTTCGTACAAAGTTATGAAAGTTGGAATAAAGCAGCATTTACTTTAGAGGACACATACTGTAATGTTTACATGTTACACTAGGGACCGTGGGAATGTATCGGAGGGCTAAAATATTGGAAAAGTTATGGCCAACTTAATGTGCCTTTCCCTTCACTAGAAACAACATATTATACCTGTGTTTTATAATGATATGACTTGCGTGTTGCTTCACTCTCTACCTAAATCTCTCTATCTCTGTATGAAAACATCATTCTTAGATCATCGGGGCGGCTATACCATATTTAGCCACTCCTCTCCGCGACCACTTTACGTCAATGTTGAGTACTGTTAGCCTTGTTTGCACAGTGTTTTTACGAACGTACAAATGGAAGTTATTAACAACAGAAGCATCGAGTGCCTCTTTCGCTTTTTCTCTACTCTGCGGTAATGTTCTGTAACGTAGTACAATATATTGGAATGTAACGTTTTGTAGAGTATTTTAGTATATTGAGGTTAACCATACTTTGGTTGTAACCGAGCCACCCCTGTTGTGGCCTGTGGCACCTTACCTACGTTGCACAACCTAAATGTCTCTAGCCTAGGATTGGGGTGTTTCCTCCCAATGAATGTATAGTAATTATGTAAATCTTTGTTTATTTCTATGTCGTCTTATCGAAACGCTGATCTCCTACTTCGGGAAATTGTTATCGTATTATTTGGTAAACGTAAATCCAACTGTAATTTAAGCCTCTCCTGTTATCCTATGTTCTTTTTGCACATAATTCAATCTGAATAAAGTGATACAAAGAGGTTCGTAGCTACTTTACTCTAGAGACAATAATTCCCGACGATACTGAAAAAATAGCTAAAACTTGAACACAAGAATAGTTCACTTCCTTTCTTCAATGTACCGAAGTTCTCCATCATCTTCACTAACCTAACTAGACAAACGTATGTACACGTGTAACATGGTGACTAGTAGAGGGGTGGCAGGGAGCAGGGGCCACGCCCCCTCCAGACAGCCGTATTTGTGGGATAAGGGGGCGTCAAAAACACAAGCTCTTGGAAAAAATAACCTGTCTTCGGTCATTGGTGTAAGATGAATAAGAAAGAATTTACCAAACTTATGATTAGTACCTTATGATAAAATGTGGCCCTAGAAACTGTTTTTTATTAAACCCAATGATAAAAGAAGCTCTTACTCTGTATTAAGTGAGCGTTTCTTCGGCCACGCATGCAATGAGAAGCAACCATGTTTGAAGTTAAAGGGAATCGAATGCTTGATTTTCATTGGCTAGTTGCCACCTAAGGTTTTCTTGAATAATTGGGCGGGAAACCACACATCGAGGGCCATGTATTGTTCGTTGGGTTTACAAAGACTCCTTGTCAATACGGATAATTCAATTCTTGGGAATGAATCAAACGACAATTTGCCCCATTTGCTGTATCCCGCCAAACAGTGGTGCTGGACGGTGGTGTTTGTTATGCCACACGATCGAAAACCATGCCGCCAACGGACATTAGAAGATTCGGGTTGTGGGGAAAACCTACATCCCTCATGGATTGGTGCGAAGATAACTATGAGGTTACGGATTACATTGCTGAGTTTTGTAAGTAA
>JAAAKM020000174.1:5293-17671 GCA_010016025.2 Alatinidae sp. Z8VKAUB7J3 | reverse complement strand
ATCACATTTTTGAAATCAGGACAGGATTGTATTTTATTTACTCACGCAAACTCAAGAACATATTTGTAATGTTACAACGATTATTGATGAATTGATGTTATCTATGGCTTTCAATGTTGTAACAACCGTTTCCAAGTACATCGATTTTTGATTCCATATGATCATACATTTTTGTGACACACCTGCACTGGAGTACTACGATCAAATTTACGATTGACTGACTCTGCGTAGAATTTGCTGTACCTTAACAACGACTAGAAAATATACTAAAAACCTGGCTTGAATTAAATTTAAGGGGAGTTTCTGTGGTAGCCCTGTTGACGTGGCAATGAGGGAGTACTCTCGGAACTCAATTTTGTTTCGTAGTGTTATGACTTGCTGCGAAGTGACCTCAGTTTATACCTAAACACGGGTGGGCGTGAGTGGAATGTCTTGTTACATGCAGTGTAAAATATGAGATTTCAATGGATGTCTTTTGAGAGTCCTCAGGTCGAGGAAGTCACGTTCGGATCACTTGGTGTATATTCCAAGCAGTCCAAAATCAAATCGGAAAAGTATGTAGATAGATCAATCTTATGCCTATGATAAACTTACATTGTCTTCTCTCATCGTGCGAGATCTCCAACGAGCATGGCCAAGGTGGCCTACAAGAACATGTTACGGACCGATCCACGAGGATTTAAGCCTGAATTATGTAGTTCTTAATCCTCAAAGCTTTAGACGTAATTTGCAAGCAGTATTTTACTGATCAAGCTCCACCTTTAGCGAAAATTGAAGGTTTCCAGGATTACGGGAATCACCCCTTAGTTTATTTGTGGAGATACCCTGATTGTTAATCAAGCCATGTCGTAAATGGTCTGACAATTTAGATTAGTTAGACCTGGCAAGGCTGGTTGCAATACTTCAAAGGGGAAGGGGTCACTTTGCCCCGGTTATTCGCGAAGGGGGGCATTTTCCACGTCAACAAGGAATAGAGAGGACACTGAACATAGGATTCTTCACGTGTCAGTTATCAGCCCGTCACCTTCTGTAGACCTAAAATTCCAAGTAGCAACTGGCAAATAACCAGGCAACAAACAGCATTAAGGACACAAAAGAAATAAAATTGCGTTTTATTATATTTAAACAACATTCTATTAGTTGCACTTGCAGCAAAGCCTTCTTTCAAACGCAGTTCCTTCGTTACATTATGTATAAGTTAATTTGATATATAATACGTTAAACATTTAACCTAGCCTCTTTTGCTATTTAGACCTATCAGATAAAAAGTTATTATCGACGACAGATATGTTGTAACCAGAGTATTACTATTCGCAGGAAGAAATTATAGTATCTATAGACAAAGAACCAATCAGGTCTTTATTGATGTGGTACCCTGATACCAGTAGCTATACACTCACACTGTCAACATATAATACTCTCATCACTGGCACAATTTATCACTTTCAGTGGTATCAAATCAAACCATTGTGATGTTTTATATATGAAAGGGAGTGTAAATACAAAAAGGTAACAAATCTGTTGATACCTCTCTCTATATAAACAATCATCGAATCAATATGAAATATTTTTGTAAAGACATGCAGTAGAATTTTATTTTGCCCCTCCCCCGGCTACGACCAAAGTTTCAGACACTGTACAATAATTGATTATTTAGGCAACTTGATCATACCTTTTTTCACCTCGTATATACATAAGTTACCTTTGCTAAAATTACTTACATGACACATACACATGAGCATACAATTACAGATATATAAAATCAGTGACCTGATCACATGTATAAATCACAGTTTGATATGGTGATAAGGAGACATGCCGGATTGATCCCGCCTTTGATGTTACAAAGCAATTGGAAATTGTATGTGTATATATTTTTATAATTAGTCTTCTTTGCCATACATGCAATGTGCTCAAATTTCTATTTATACCAAGGTTCCATTGTTATTTAGGGATTATTAGCCAAATTTAGGCCTGGACATTAGTATTTACTACTTAAGTTTACCAAAGCTCAATGCTATCTATTCATGGTCCAGGAGATGGTACCCAGCCAAAACTTTAGATGTGTATACCCTCCAAAAAGATTTCAATCTATTTAGCATCTGGTATTTGGAAAGTACAATGGAAGATTGTATTGCTTTGCATCAAGTTAGTCATGTTTATTGCAAGGATCACCGACAAGAAGTAAAGTAGGCCTATGTAACACTTTTTCTATATTGATTGTAAATATAACACTTGTTATGTTAAGTAAGTTCTGATGGTCTTTTTTTTAAGGGAACACTATCTCAAATTGGATCATGATCGTACCTCCATTGATAGGAGTTTGGCTATCCATGAGGGAAGGGCTTGAAAAGAAGTTTACAGCCTGCTATTTTACACTTGCAGGTATATATGTTCTACTGTTAGATACAGTGTGTAATTATTTTTCTCAGAATTTGATTTAAGAATATATCCTTGATATAAAAATAAGAAATAGCATGGAGATATGTAAGTTTTTTGCGCTGGCATTGAAAAGAGGCCTGTGCTGGAACATGCCAGTTAAGAATTGAATATTAGGTTAATTTGTATCCTTGTAACATTGTGTTCAGTTCAACGTCTGCCTTTCCCCTGGTTTTTTGAGACTGACTTAGATTGTATCTCAATTTAGTCAGGTGACCTTCCTCCATTCTTTACAACTCTTTATACCAGGTGATGTTTCTTGACACCTACTTCACTACCTGTTAATGGATTTTGCCAGCCTATCTTTTCTGTAGCTGGCCTCTTTGGTTCCTGCCTTGTCACTGCAAGGGTTTAAAATTGTTTAGGCCAAGCATTCATGTTCATATCCTATATATGACCATAGTATTATTTCAAGGTGTTGCTCTACTTTGCATTTTCCAATAAGCTTTTGGTCAGAGGAACATCATGTTAGAGAGACATACAGCCCAGTGACACCAGTGCTATGATGCAGTGGTGCACCCGTGTATAATTCTGATCAAATGATCAGAGCAAAGTTATTTTTTCATGTAATCTCAGTTGTTATTGTGTTGGCTTTTATAGATGCTCTTGAGTATTGATTTTTGTCAAATATAGTTGATGATGTTGACCACATTTTTTGAATAGTTTTTTCTACAACTTTCTGCAACACCACTATGGCCGACCCACCTTACTTTCTACTTGATGGGTAGAAAGTCACAGGCAGTAGATAATGCCTAATTATGTGGCTCTATATGCAATATTAGAATCTCTAAGCATTTGTTTGTTATTTACTTGGCCAAGGTGTAAATTGTATATCAGATAATATACCCCATTGCCCCAGACTTTCAGGGCGTAGGCTGTTATTATTTGCATATGAGGTAACTGTACAAACTGTGGCTCTTAATATTCTAATTAAAATTATATATATTCTAACATTGATGTCCATTATGTTATTTTGGAATTTTGTTATGAACATATTGATGATCAATTGTGCTGCTGGGCATGTAGTTATATATTTAAAGTTTTGGAGGATGATGATGTATTTATTGATTTGTTATATTTTTGTGAGTAGAGTGAGACAGAAACTTGAAATGAACATGGTGATGTGAGGAGCATAACTAAGAAAGTAGAAGAAATGTGTATGACTAAGTGAAATATGGTAGTTGCATGGTTGGTATGAAAGTTTTGATGACAATGATTGCGAGGATAGTGGTCTTGATAACTATTAGAGTGATTATCATCATCATCATCATCATCATCATCATCATCATCATCATCATCATCTTCATCATCATCATCTTCATTGCTATTAATTGTCATCAGAATCAGTTGTCACCACCAATATTTCAGATTGAAACATTTCCTGCTTTCTGATTTAACTTAAATTTATGTATGAGTACCTTTCTCCATTGTTTGCAGTAGTTGGAACTGGCTCTGTTCTCTTTCATGGCACATTGTTGTATGAAATGCAGGTATGATTTGGCAAAGATATGATATGTAATAATTGTAGATTACCGATTTTAGAATTTCCTAAGATCCTTAATCCTCACTTAGAGGGCATGTGAACCCAGTAGGATTGATGAGGCATTCTTCCAGGCAATCAAAAATACAAATGTTGACAATAATCAATAAGACTGCTGCTGTGTAGTATTACCAAATCTACCAAATACATGGTAGAACATAGCTTCTTTTATGCTGCGTCTCTGGACATCATAAATCCTATTGTGCATAAGCAGATTAGCTCTTGATCCATAGACTGTCATTTGGCAGTGTTAATGGGCCTTTGCTTGTTTGATTTCGATAAATCAAGGCAGGACACTTTACATTTGCAGTATATTGCAATTTGTAGCCTCGAACTAATGCAGCATTCCAGATTGCTGTCTGGTACTTAATGGTTATCAATGCTGTCTTCCATGGAAGCCCCTTTTTTAGGAGTGCTAGATTGCTGGGACTTCTTATTCCGGAATCCTCCTGAAATTTGATTTTCACTTCCGTAAATTTTGAAAATTACCCCCAAATTATGGTATTGCCTGGAAATTAAGAGCTTTTGGATTTAATTGTGGTAGATGAATGGTGTAGTATACAGGCACAATCATCACTGTTATTTATATCATGCCCACTGGTGCTACTAATATATTGAGGAATGGCTAAAATACTGCTAGAAAAATCCCGGAGGTTCAAGGGAATCCTTCTGGAAACTGAGAAGTGATGTCATTTTTTTTGTCTTAAAAATAGTGGCCACTTTGTAGAAGCAGATGTCTAAGTCATAAAATCTTACATCAAAGTTTTGCAATAAAAGGCAATATAAGATATGAAAATGCCTTACATATTTTAAAGAAATTATTGCCGGTAGAAAGTTTTGTAGGTACAAGCTTTCACCAAAACAAAGGACTGGAAATAAGTTTTATTGATAAAACTTTTTAAAGCAGGTACTTTGCAAACTTTAAAGTTAAAAAATTATTAAGAAAAGCTATAAAGGTAACACTAAACAGATATAAACGAACACAAAGACAAAGGAACAGCAGAAGAGTGGTAACAATTAACAAGGGGCAAATAATAAAAACAAGAAGTGTCTTACTGCAATATGTTAACACTCAGTCAGAAGAAACTAGACCTACCCTCCGTCCCTG
Source organism: Alatinidae sp. Z8VKAUB7J3 (assembly GCA_010016025.2). NCBI lineage: Eukaryota > Metazoa > Cnidaria > Cubozoa > Carybdeida > Alatinidae > Alatinidae sp. Z8VKAUB7J3. The sequence continues at coordinate 12,584 of JAAAKM020000174.1, read as the reverse complement.
GTACGATGTTCCATTGCTGATTTTGTCCTTAATTTTAAAAGGCTAAACATACACCTAAAGTTGTGATCTGCTTTGTATACTTATGAACTGCAATGCCTGCCTATTACTTTTGTTGTAGCTCTTGGATGAACTACCTATGATATATGGAACCTGTCTGCTATTGTATATTTGGTTTGTATAAATTTAAAATTTTTTATGTGTGCTTAATTTTAATTGTTAATGTTTCTCAAGCCACTAGTGGGAAATGGGCATAAAGTAATTTATATATATACTGATTGAATTCACTTTACAATGAATTAAAGCTGCTTATTTAATGGGTGATTTAATAATAATAATTCATGATGTTCTTGCTGATAAGGAAGCATATGTTTTAAGTTTTCTTTCATTTTTTACAAGAACCTAAATAAACATTAAAAATATGGCCCAACTACTGAATTTCGTCTTCTTGGTAACCAGCAAAGGATGTTGTAAACTACACATTCACAACTAAGAAGAAAGAGTATGAATTCATATTAGTGCATTATTTTTGGGGGCTTTCTTTATCCCTGCTCTATGTTATTGTAATTGCATCTTCTGACGGGTAGTAACAGGAAGGAGGATATTATATTCTTAATGAATCTGTTGATCTTAAGTTCATTTGTGGTTTATTTTGAGTGAGTTTGTTTCAGTTATTGCTAATGTGTTATCATAGATGTACCATCTAAAGGGGTGTTCACTTAATGAGTAACAAACATTTGTAGCAGCATGAAAAACTGTTTATCGTAATAAGACAAGATACACAAATGTCAGTAGATGAAACTACAATTAATACAATGGATGACATGGTTAAAGAATGTTTTCACTACTGGACTTGGTATGTTGCACTAATGAGAAGTGGTAGGCTTGCAAACATGAAACATAGTGTTCATTTGGAGAGTTAATCATCATCATCATCATCATCATAATCATCATCATTATCATTGTCATCATCATCATCATCACCATCATCATCATCATCATCTTTGTTTAACGTCCCTTTTTGCCTCTATGAGGTTGGAAGGGAGATGACCCTTCACCACACATCTCTGTTGTCTGCTGTGTCTTCCTCCACTCCCAGCTCCTCCATATCTTCAGCAATGCAGCTTCTCCAGCCCTTCTTCAGTCTTCCCACCAGTCGTCTTCTCTCAACTTCCATCCTCGTGGCAATGCCTATGGTACTCTCTTCTCCTGCTCTCTTCACATGACCAACCATCTCAATCAAGCTACCTCCCTCAAGCGGTATATCACAACATTTTTCTTTCTGTCGTTCTAATGACCTCCTCGAGTCTTTTCTTTAAAGGCCACGTCTGCAATCCATGCGTCAAAACTGGACAAATACAAGCTTCGTACACTCTTTCTCGATGCCTCAGGGGCACTCAGCAACTTACTGCCTGACTGGAGATCTCTTTCCACTTTAGCCAGGCTGCAGTGATTCTTCCTCTGTCTGTGACCTCTACACCTCCTTCAGAATCTAGCTACATCTCCTAGGTATCTGAAGGCATTCACCTCCTCCAACCTCCCCCTCTCGAACTCTATACTATTATCTTCCCTTTCCGGTCCCCCAACAGCTCCTCTGTACCTCTGACACAAAGTCTTTCACTCGGATCAACCTTTGTAGTGCAGAGCATCTCTCACAGAAGATTGAGTTTGCTCCCACTCCTCTTCCACAGCAGCCACATTGATATCTTCTGATCTCCATCACTTGTTGGTTTACCTTTCCAGTAAACATCACTTTGTTTTATCAATGTTTATCTTCAAACCTCTTCTTCGATGCCATTTCTCCACCATCTGTCTAGCTTCCTCCTTCGTTTCTCCCGTCAGCACCAGGTCATCAGCATATTGTAACTCAAAAGGTCCATTTCCCGGGCATTCCCTTGTAACCGCCTCCATTATGGTAATAAACAATAGGGGACTGAGTGCTGACTTTGATGGACTACATCTATTTCAAAATCTTCAGACCTTCCTGCGATGGTTTTCAATCTTGATGCGGTTCCCTCATACAATAGCATCACCATTCTAATCATTTTTTTCGAGTACTCTTTGCCTTCTGAGAGCCCACTCTATCACTTCCTTGGTACGCGGTCCAACACCTTTTCCAAGTCCACAAATACATGATACAACTTCCTTTTCTTTTTCCAATACTTCTCCTGCATCCGCCTGACTAGATAGATTGCATCCGTTGTGGACATTCCACTCATTAAACTAAACTGTCTATCAATCAAAAGTGTCACTTAATCTACCCTCTATAACCTTCTCATGAACTTTCATTACATGCTCCAACAGTCTGATTCCTTTATGCTTACTACACAGAAAAGTGTCTGCTTTTTCTTTATAGATGGGTGACGTCCAGCTATCTAGATATCTTCTGGAGCTCTTTCCTCTGCCGTCACCCACCTCCAAATAGCAGTCGATTCTTCCACAAAAGCATCGCCACCCACCTTAATCAAGTCCACTGTTACATCTGTAGGTCCCGCTGCTTTTTCGTTCTTCATCTTCTGCAGAGCATTCTTAACCTCTTCTACCTTTATTTCTTCCACTGGACCCTCCGTCTTGTCTTCGTGTTCTCTCACCCAGTCATTTCCCTCATTCAGCAGTTGCCCAAAATATTCCTGACATCTCTTTAAGACATCTGCTTTGTTAGTTTTTGTCTCCATCCTCTCCTTTGATAAACTTTGCTCCAATCACATCCTTTCTCTCTTTCTTCATCGGTCTAGCCACTTCAAACATATTCAGTCTCCCTGCTGCCGACATCTGTTCTAGGCTCCACTGCTCCCATGCTCCCAGCATGCTTCGCTGCTGCAATCTCTTTCATTGCATCCCATCTCTTCTCAATGTATCCTTTTGTCTTCTTATCTTAGGCTCCTCTGCCATCTCTTGAAAGCAATCCTCTTCTTCTTCACTGCATTCCGGACTTCCAGATTCCACTACCAGTTCTCTTTTTCTCTTACATCTCCTGCACCACCAGCCTCAGCACACATCTCCCTTGCAGCTGTCAAGATGTTGCTCTTAAACTGGATCCAGTCTCCTCTACCTGTAACTTGTCTCTTGTCAATCCTCTGCTGGTACTGTCCCCCCGTCTCAGGCTTTTTCAGTTTCCCAGCCTTTATTTTCTTTTCTCTCTTCTTTTTCTTCCTTCTGTCATCGATGATGATCATGGCCATATTAAACAATCTGTGTTTCGTCAGGCATTCCTCTCCGGGACTTGCCATATAGTCTCTGACCATTCTGCTGCTTGCTGCTCTGATCAGAGAATAATCAACCTGTGTTTCAATTGCTCCACTGTTATATGTTATTTCCTTTTCGCTCTGCTTCTTAAACATTGTATTCATTATTCTCAGTCCCTTAGCTAGACAGTATCCAGGATTGATTCTACTTTTGTGTCTCATTCTCCAAACCCATATACACCCATCACCTCCACAAAGCCTCTTCTCTCTATTCGTATATGGCCGTGCAAATCGTCACGTATAATGAGTCCTTCAGCCTGAGGAATCAGTATCAGAGTGTCATCCAACATCCCCAGAGCTCTTCCTTTCTTTCATCTGGCCGCCCCACCTGCGGGGCGTAGACAGAGAGAATCTGCGCTACTCTCCGTCCCATCACCATCTTTACCTTCACGATTCATGAGTTCGTTGTCTCCACCTCTAGAACGTCACCCTCCAAATCTCTCCTCACCAGAATCACTACGCCTCCCAGTCCATCGGAGCTTCCACTCAACAAGAACTGTGCATCCTCTTCCTTTATACCTCAACTCCTGCACGCAGCAGACATCCACTGCCTTCTTGCCAGCATCTCCACCAACTTGCCACTCCTCCCAACAACTGTCCCAACATTTACAATACACACTCTTACTCGCCTCTCATCCCCTCCTTCCTATGCACGTCGTTTTTCTTCTTATTTATATATTTGTATGCTCTTTCTTTCTCTATTTACCAGCCTAGAGATTCTAACCTCCCTTTCACCCGGGGACTGAGGGTCATTGGTACATATTGCTGCGTCGGTCATCTTTGTCGAATGGGGCACGGGTTTTTACGATCGTATGCCCTTGCTGACGTCAACCACAGTTCTCGGCGGTTGGTCCTAACTTTTGCCTGAGTAGGTGCACCCTACAAGGCAGTAGGGCATTTGAATTCAGAGTTATCCTCTCCTAGCCTTTGCCAAAGATGACCTCATCTGCAAGGCAGCAGGTTAATTGCATTCAGTCTGGCTCCAACCCTTTGACCTGTCCGGCTTGGTAGAATGTGCCAGGAGTCATAACTCCCGCTGGCATAGCCCGCAGGGTCCCTGGAGCACGCAACACGCCTACCACGGGAAGGTGCAACTTTTAGAGTTAAAAATATGCTAGACTGTGGAAAGATGAGAAGATGATAATGTATCAGTGATAGGTGTTTGCTGCGAGTGGCAATCTTCTGGAAATAAGATGATCAACATACACTATGGCGTATTGCTAGGAACTATCAATGATTGTGGTAGCGAATTGTCTTGTTAGGTTGATAGCATTATCATACATGCATTGAGTGGGAGAATCAGTTTTGACAGCTACTCCCACCTCTTCAGGACATCAAGTCAATAGAGCTGTGTACACCCTCATTTTAGCAAATAAATTTGCTTTTTTGCCAATAAGTCAATCTCTACAGTGAGCGGCCTTAGCAGTGCTGTCTTCCGAAGAGGTTCAACCTGTTGTGAAAGTACATTTAAGAAGCAAATTAGCAGTAAAGGGCCTTTACTGCATCAGATAAAAGTAACAATAGCGTGCATCTAAGATAGCGCAAGTGCCCATCTGGATTTCTAAATTCATGGAAAGCATGAACAAACTGATGTGATAAAGTTTCATATCAAAAGGCTGTGAAGCTGTGAGAGCATGAACAGATTGGATTACTGGAACGTAAAGCAAAGCATATTTTAGTCTGTTAACAAAGTTCATACATTTTTTTATTATTGAATTGGCCTTCTTAACAGGACAGAGGGGAATGCATATAAAAGTTCCAACATTTTTCTGCATTATATTACTGCTTCAATGTTTCCAGTATTACACAAATTCTCTGTTCAAATTTAAAAGTACCGTCTCCATTTCAGATGTTGAATGACTACTTGTGTCAAACTTTGTAAGTGTCAGTATATTATCTATCTAGCTTTTAACGTAAAGAGATCTTTTTCAGCTCATCTTAGATTATGTACTGCACTGTTTGAAGGGTTTTTTCTCTTCATACTACTAGTTTTTCATGCCATACGAGAGAGAACGAACTGAATACACTTTGGGTAATGGTACTGTCAGCAACTGCAGCATTGGTTACTCTTGTAAGTAGTAAATTTTATTTCCATTTGCCTTAATAGCAAACAGATTATGTGTCTTTTCCAAGTTTAAGATCAGAGCTTTTAGATAGAATAACTAAAGTTGGGTGTCTTTTCAAATACGTTGAGTAAGAATATTTATATGTAGTCTTTATTCAATGTCAATTCTACATCAGATGTCAAGCTACTATATAAAGTCAAGGAGGACCTATAGTCGCCTTCTGTAACATAGAAACTCATGATATTGCTGTAGTTGCTATGGGGACTATGTATGCCATTAGGTCAACAGGACAAAGGAACTGTGTTTGTGTATGTGAGTGTTGAGGACTAACGAGGTGGATTCTCCAACACAGCACCATGTCTGAAGGTTTCAGCAGCGATGCTCATCAGCAACTGAGTGTTAACTGCAGTCAAACACAACTAACTGAAACCATCCCAAGTCACACTATATATATACAACTTGATGAATTTCGGATTGTATAACAAGGTACGCTTGTGATAGGACTAATTTGGAATAACAGCTACGTACAAAGCATCGTGATTACAATGTTGTAATACAAGGTTAGCAGTCTTTATGCTTGTATGCCATAAGCTGTTGTTTGGCTTACCGCCCTGGGCACAAACAAAACAAACGGTGCATTGTATGAAGAAATTTCTCGGACGATAAACTTTTGAAACAGTAATTGACAGATTAGGTGGAAATGTAATCAAATGAATTGTTCTATGTATTAGGTAAACAGTGGTTGCAACAGACGATAATTGATAGTCCAAGGGGACAGAGTGAGAAGCTTCGAGTAACTTCCAACTTTAGTAAGACAAAGTGTTACTCGACCAGCTCACAATGGCATAATGCTATTTTCCTTAACTCTGTTAGTTTTCGAAGGCTGACCGCAGATATGTAAACAGATAGCATTGTACTATAAAATTTTTGTAAAATATTTTCATTCTGTGTGTTGTTATTATGCTTGAACTGTGGAGGAGGATTTTTTAAATAGTTCCATATTCCTTTTTTCATTGTATAGTAAAAATAAATTTAAAAAAAGTTTTTCTTTATTTTTCTTTTTAGATATATCTCGTTGTTCCAAATCCACAGATTTTCCTGGTATGAGCCCTTCTTTTTTATCGTGTGAAAAGTATGCTTTTGGACTACTCGATGCTGTAGTATTATGCATCTGAATAGATAATATCGTAAGAGGGGAGGGATCAGGTAAAAGGTCACCTATAGACAAAAACTTTTAGAGAATAAAAACCTTTTTCCAACTTGACAGGTAACTGAGCAAATTAAGCGTAGGATTTGGCTAGTTTTGATGCAAGATTACAGGCCCTGGAAAGCCCTGGAAACTAAAAAGAGTTCCGTGAGGTGTTTGGATTTTACAAAATGTTTGTCTCTTGAATGTTGCATTTCAGTGAATTTAAAATGGGTTCACACCTTCTTCCCATGTCAGATATTCTCCAAGATGTTTTCTTGTTTTATTTTAATGTTTTTAGATTTAGATAATAGGAAATGCAGTCGTTTTAACCCAAACTTATTTTTGCTCTGTTATCATCCTGAAAATTAGCTGACCTAAAGTTTTCAAGAGCATTCAACAATATTTAACCATATTGAAAACTAGTTTGCCAGGAATTTGATGTTGATGGTGTGTCTGATCAAATACTGACTACCCTTTAAAAAAGTCCCAGAAATTCTAAGTATTTATGAAAATTCTTTTTGAAAAATCGAGGCAAAGTCTAACAATTCATGGAACAGATATTTTGGAAAATAAAAAATTAGTGCTGGGAAGTCCCTGATTCAAAATTCATTTTTTCTCTGGGAACTCTGCATTACGTTCAGGGGATCACTTGTTTACCAACTTAGATGACTTATTGAGCGTACCGTAAATGACCGATTAAGCGCCCTGGGCGCTTATTTAAAGACAAAAGTTTTTGGGTGGCGCTTATTCGGACTGGGCGCTTATTCGGACCTCGGCGCTTATTAAGGGAAGGA
>JAAAKM020000173.1:0-11539 GCA_010016025.2 Alatinidae sp. Z8VKAUB7J3 | reverse complement strand
AGAGTATTTAATTTCTTAGTATTGATTTTTTTATGTTGTGGATAATCGCCTGTATGATGAAGGGCAAAATATGCCTAAAACATTAAGGCATTGCAAAATAGCAACGCAGCAAATATTCATTTGAAATTATTTTATTGTTTCTGATTGTCTAACAGAATGAAAAGTGTATTAACCAAACGCAGATAAGGGTCGAAATCTGTAATTTGAGGAGAAAGTGTTCATGCACTACACTGGGAAGGACCTAATTGCCAAAAAGAGCCTCCATAGATGGACTTGGCACCATCTGATGAGATTTTTGTAACCCATAGGAGAATCATTCACAGCTAATCATTATACCTACGCTAATTTTGATGGTTTTGATGAGAGCCTGCAGTGCAAGGAATGAATAGCCTTGGTTTTCAAAGACTTCAAAATATACCATGGTGTTATGATTGTTTGAATGATTTGAATGCGTCTATGAGATGTCATTTGCCTTTATTTCTATTAACCTTGATGATTATTTGTGTTTTTTATTTTGACCTACCTGAAATCTAGCATGGACTGTGTTAGTATGATCTCCTCAGCCAATGCTACCTGTCATTGTTTATTGTTATGTGCCCCTTCTGTTTTATTTTGACGATCGGACAACAGTGAATTATAATGGTCTTCACATTATTTTCTAAATAGACAAACCGGGCAAGGCTACAAATCTCAAAGTTACAGAAAAAGAAACTAATTATCTGAAGGTAGTATGGGCTGCACCAGTAGACAGTGGAAATGGTGAAATCTCAGAATATGAATTAAAGATAGTACGCCCGGATGGAAAAGAAGTGATGAAAAGTGTCACTGTATTGGAAGCACTGATAGACAATTTAGATAAGGATAAAGAATACAAAATATCAGTGCGAGCCAAAAACCAAGCAGGGTATGGGCCCTTCTCAGAAGAAACGAAAGCTAAAACAATGAAGTTCTGTAAGTACAACTTTTTCATATTATATGTGAATTTGAAACAACGTTCCCCGGGTAATGTTTTTCTTTGAGATTTTGGAAATGGAAGTGGGATTTTTCTGTAAACGTAAACACAACGTAATGTGCTATTACAGAACTGACGAAACATGACTGCTACTGGTTAGGTTCTGAACTTGTTTAGTGTTAATTTAAATGGGGTGTCGTCAACAAATTTCGCAGGAGAGTACAAGATAACCCACAGTTTCTTGTATGCTTTTACGCATGGGCAACGCAACGAAACGAGAGGTGGTATCTGAAGGTATTCAGCATCTCTTCCTCCGGTAGTTGTCGTATGTTGGTCAACCGGCACCAGGAGATACGTGGTTTGTTCTCTTGAGACGGATCCAGAGCACCACAGTATCAGCTTGGTTTAGTAAGACAAGCCTGTGAAGTTTGTCGTGGCACCAGTGTACATTGCGAAGTTTTGATATGGAAAGCACTTATTTACTGCTTTCAGTGGTGACAAACGGTTTGACTAGTTGTTGAAATAGCTAATGACTCGTGTTATTAGCAGAGGTTAAATTATGACTATAAAATATACTATATACGATATTCATACCGGATGTTCATTAGGATGCTACTGCGATTTACTTCTGCTTGTCGAAAGTCTTCATCTTTACCTCTGCGTTAGTTAAGCATTTTTTTATTTTAATTTTAAGACTTGTTCGTAAGAAGCAACCTCAGTCTGAAACACATGATCAGTAAAAAAAGTGGTATTAAATAGTAGTCCGGTAGTCCCAAGATAAAACCTTTCATGTCAAATAGCAGAGTGATTATGATAAAAATGAATAGAAATAGCATAGTCATACCAACATGGAGCCCTGTCTTAAAATATTTCCTCAGAAGGTAAATTTTAGTAATAATTTTCATGCAAAGCTGCTGTGGAAAGTCGGTGTGAGGATCATTGACGAAGGTTTATTACTCTGAGGTGCCTGGCGTAAATTGAAGAAATTTGGTCGAAAAAGGTTTACTTAGTGATAATAAAGTTGTAAGCAGCAGTAGTTAATTATCTAATTACTCTTTAGTACGTTCGCTCGGATAAAGATAGTACAACCAACTTACATTACGCACCATCACGAATACAATTTACTGTCAAAAACAGTTACGGTAATTATTTCGGAATCATTGGTAAGATAACTTAAATTAAAGATGTAGAGAAAATGGCTCAAACAATTAATCTTTTGAGTAATAAAATGGTTGTAAATCTGGAAATTAGAATGGGCCAAGTGTTACAGTCGGATGCACCACAGAGTGCGTTCTTGAAAATGACTGCACGTCAGTTTTAAACAAAGTAATGTTTGCGGTCCAAGACATCCCTTCCCCGTCGTACTACGGCATTCGAATGCCGATGTGGAGCTCGGTATGTGGGCCATACATCACAAATTTTGGAATCTAGGCTAAGGTCATACGTAATATTTCGAATTTTTCTCAGCTTCTGCGTAAAGGCGTTCCGTAATGTTGTTGCTTATTGGGCAAATTCCCGCGTCCCAACTTATTTGGTTGGTATGTACCTCAGGTCAGTGCTCGTGTAATTTTTTAATTGGAGGAAAAAAGTGACCCTTCATGATTATTTGTCTATATTCAGTGGTTGTAGACTCCAAGCACAATCTTAAATTGCCCCCGATTTATAACGGAAAGTTTAGTGTTCTCTAATCATATAGTGTATAAAAACATGAATTTTTGGTATGGCTTTTGTCTTTTATAATTAATCAAGTTACGTTAGAGGTAGAATTTTGAGCCTGACTTCAGCAATTATTTTAGGACTTATCTAGTTTTTGATAGTGTCAGGTAAGATGTATGTTTGTAATTCTCAAATACTATACTTTTTATTTACTAAATGGATACGCCAGAGGTCACATTTTTTAGCATCAGGAATACGGCAGCTTAAATCCATTGTCTGGAATATTTGTGTTTGCTAAAAAAGCAAGGGTGTATGCCTACTTGAGTTATTGCTGGAAATTGCCATTAGCTCAAGGTTTCATTTCCAAAGAGGGCGATTACTAGGATGGAAATGAGTGCAATAGACAAGTCATTACGGGCTCGCATTTAATGTTATAAATCAAAAGAGTAAGTAGAAAGTAAAGCAGTGGTCCCAGATTTTCTATGCCATCCCTCTCATTTCCTCGCGTCGAAAAAAACCCGATCCAACCAGAAAAGACCTAAAACAGCAAACACTATTCCCGCATTATGATAAATGGTATTTGCAATAGTCTTCAGTATTAAAGGCAATCACATCATGCACGAAATGAATGCAGAATTGTATCAGAGTGTGTAGTGAAAGAACCGTGTTCAGTGCCAAGAAAATAGAATTCCGGGGTAGAAGAGCTATGGGAAGCGTACCTATATTTTCCGTTTACCTTGCATTCTTGGTCATTAAGCAGTTGGAAATTAGAAGCCATTGCCAACTGTTAATAGTATAGTGTTTTTTAATGTTAAGCCGTAAATAGAATAGGTATCCTAACCGTACGAGCTACTCTATCCTCAACGTTAATGCTTGGCTGCTCTTCGTACCCCCACCCTTTCAGTATCTTTTTGTCGTGGACAGTGGCTTCCTGTGGGATATCTAGGATCTTCAAGTGTAAAATGTACTTGGATATGAGGCATAGTCATTTCAAGTCAGCCGCCCCCACCCCATGCCTTTTTAAAGGCCTCCTCTCTGACTTCGCATCCAAGCGGAGCAAATTTAAGGCCATAGGTGCAAATGGTGATTATGCATATGCTACCAGTGAGACTAACTTGTAGGATACTTAATGTATAATCAGTCGTATATATATCGCTAATAACACTCACCTTACATTAAATGGATGTATACATGTTAATGATAGTAATCTGACAAATTTACCAGTTAAACAGGGCATTTCCGAAGAAATTGTTGTCCCACAGGTGCCCAACAGGATTGCTGCCCAAAAGCAACCTGTAATCTCATCTCGATTCTCTTGATAATACTTATTGTCGATTGATAACAATGATAACAATAATTTTTCTTTACCTTTAGATAATGCTTCCTCGGTGATAGAAAGGACTTGACAAGTCTTTAATTGTCTTTTTTTTTAGTTTGAGGTTTTTGGTTAACGTTTGATTTACTTGCACCTTGAAACTAACGCCTCCTGCACCTAAATTTTTTTCTGCTCTTGCACCTTTTAGCATTTCCAGGATCTCCTAATGTTAACAAGGTTGATTCACAGTTAGCGACTAATGAAATGTCTGTCAGGTGGGAAAAACCAAATGAGGATGGAGGGTCAGCTAAGCTGACTTACAAGGTCACAGTCTGTGCATATGAAGCCAGTTCTGGAACATTTTCCGATTGTTTTACCAGTGATGTTGGGACAAATACTTCCGCTACTCTTAAAAATCTTAAACCTCAGACTCAGTATAAAGTCACTGTCATTGCTCATAACAGCAGAGGACCTGGGAAATCCTACAGTTTTAAAACTAGAACTGGAAAAATGAGTAAGTTCTATGTTAATGTCTATGTCTTTCAAAGGATCTTGTTTCATAGAACTTTCACGGAGTCGAGGAGTGTTGGATAGTGGGTGAGGTGTGCAGGTGTGCTTGAGAATTAAACAGGACATTGGGAGAGGTGTGCAGAGTTTTATTTGAAGAAGGGATGTTGAGATGGATGACTACCCCTGCATTACAATACACGCATCCAGCATACATCAACCTATCGCACGACAAGCATCTTTAATACCAAGCAATCACTAAGAATTTACACAATAGTCGTGATGACCAGGGAGTTACAAATCATTAACATTAACCGGAGAGTGGTAAAAGCAGAGTGACTGACTTGAGCAGACAGGTCCATTAGTTGTCAGTGTGGATGTCACGTACTGCACGGGAGCACAGGAACCCTAGAATGGAAGGGACCTGTACATCATACGAGAAACTGAAGTAGCGTCCATTGATGACACCCTTGTTTTTTGACGTGAAATACACCAATATATTTTGCCCATGTTTTCTTTGGATTTACTTTTGAATTTATTTATGAAAAGAAACAGTTGACACTCATTAACTTTTAGTTCGAAGTTAATCACATAATCATATGCACGATACTCAAAATTGACATACATACACATACACAACAGCGACACTTCCTACCCAGCCGTATCCGCCTTTGAATGTAGAATGTTGATATTTGCCAGCCATGCGAAGTACTTCCTTATTTAGGTTGTTTGTTTGTCACTTATGGTATTGTAAATACGTCAGTCTATGTTAATTGATTCTGCCCTGCATTTCAACACGAGTTGCCTTGTTTTTTATCCTTTCAGTATTTTGTTTTAGTATAGGAAAAGGTATAACCTTTTCTGTATCTTTATGGCTGTAGGAACCATTAGTCTTCAATCATAAAGCCGAAAGAGGTCATTTGATTATCGACGCTATCCGCCTGTTATATGACCAATTCGCATAATATTTATGGAGAAAATGCTTCTCTTGATCAATGCATGTAATCAAATGAACTTGTTTCAGAGAGATCTATGTAATTGCGGGGGCTTTTTGTTATTTTTAATAGAACACTTCTCTGAAGACAGTAACCTGAAAATGTAAGAGGGGCGTCAGGGAATATAGGTTTTGGCTGATTGCCATTTTGCCTTGTCAAGAAATACAACCGAGTAGGATATCGGGCCTATTGATAAAAGCGAATCAACGGTACCAACACCAGAACTTTAATTAGAGAGGAATGGTTTTGTATACGCATTGTAGCAATTTTCGCGTGCTATTTGGAATCGAGGATACTAAATCAAGCGACCAGGTAGACTTTGGCTGACATTGTAAGTCATTATGCTGTTTATTTCGGCTGCACTGCATGGGAGACAGTGTTCTTTTAAACAACTTACATATACAGTCAGTAAGAAAATTGCATTTATCTTGACAACCATTGATTCAACAAAAACTGATCGGCTGAATTATAACAACAAATATGGAAGCTTATGATGCATACTTATGGACAACAGTGGCTTTTGTCAACGCATCATGAAACACGGATTTCGTGTTTTCAGAAGGTAAACACCATACACTTTGGAACGTTTTTCGTTTCACTAGTGAGCATGAGCTATTTTTGTTCAAGTAGGTTATGCGAATCGTGGCACCAAGAAGGGAATTGTTGCACATTGGTAGGTAAACTATGTTAATTTTGTTGTTGATACATTACGGGTTCTTTTGTAGTTCAGTTGTTATTAGTGTTAAAGTGGAAGCATGAAGTAATCCATTGATTACTGTACCAATTCTTTCAGAAGCACCTTAGTTTTTTAGTGATAGGAATTGGCTTTTACTGTATAATACCGTGGTTACTGCATGATGCGCAATTGACGTTTCTGCAGTAATCATTCTGTGATTACACAAAAATTTATGTAACTTGCTTTGCTTTGCACTAGCATCTAAACCAAAGCCTACACCATCTGTACCAACAAAGAAAGAGCGAGGCATCGGTGGTGGAGCAATCGCTGGAATTGCCATTGCAGTGTTCCTGATTGTACTAATTGTAGTTGATTTGTTCTGCTGTTTCTTCAATAATTGTGGCTTCATTCATTGCCTGTACGAGACATTCTGCCCTGGGAATGCAGGCAAGGACAAATGTAAGTAACTTTGCTGTAACTATGATATTGCAGGTTAGAAGAAGGTAGCAGTGTGATTTTTATGTTGCGTGAAAACATCTTTGAATGTGAGATATAAACGTTTTTGGGAAGCCGTGCCCTAGTGGCGTCATCGCAGTTTGTGACAGCCGAAAACTACGAACCGCTAAGTTCAGTCGCTTTTTCTGTTTACTTTTTGCCCGTTTTAATGAAGCGAAGTCTTTCAACTCTCTCCAAGAAGATACATAAAATTTAAATTACAGTCAATTAGTTGTTTATGGAACCGTGGTTTTGCATATAAAGGTCAAAGAACAGTTTAGCAATTGAGGAAATTTTGCCTAAAAAGGAGATAGTCACATCAAGAAAGTTTAAGGGTTTCTTCCAAACTCTTAAAACGGTGGCTTTCGAAGCCCTTGTAGATAAGGTCGAATACTCGAGTGGCATGACCTCCCCAACAACAAATCGGTTTTTGCGGGCTGTTTAAGTATCCTAAGAATCACTTAACCTAATAAAGTGATTCTTAGGATATTTAAACAGCCCGCAAAAACTGTGACATTCTGCTTCTGGTCCATGCCTTGGGAACCGCTTGTCTCGGCCTTAATGTATATTAAAAGGACATTGGCAGTCAAACAGTTGGTTGTGAGCTTTCATATTCTCTGTGAATTGAGGGATAATATTAAAAATGCTTTCTGGGGTAGTCTAGTGCAAATCAGGTTGTGGACCAAACTGCACTATTAGGTACCTATGTGACTGTCACAGAGGATATTATTTGTCGTGTTACCATGTACACTAATGTTGTATTATTTGATTCCTTTTCTAGATCAAGCAGCAGAAAAAGAAGAAAAGGAATTACAAGAGAAGAAGTAAGTAATTCGTACACCTTAACTTTAACTTTGTTAGCCAAGAGCAAATCTTGGTATTACAATTGTCGTTTGTGTATGTTTTTTTCCCATGTAATTGAATTTGAATGCTAAGTTATCTTAAGCAACTTAACATAATTAGTGGTTATATATGTTTCTCTGTTACCGTTGTTGGTTTGGCTTGTCTATGAAAATAAAATTGCTTTTGATAAAATTATAAACTAGAAACGGTAAGAAATTTCCGGAATGATTTTACAAACCCGAAGTAAATAAAAATGTATGAGCAAATGGGGCTAGGGAAGCCATTTTTTGTGAGTGAAGGACCACCCTTGAGGGAAAACGCCGGACACCGGAGAAATTAATACGAACGAGTCGAGAGCGTTGGGGTCTAGTAATTCAAGACCAGTTGTTATGAAGATGGAGTGATCAAAGAGAAGTAGTTATAATGTCAAGTACTTTGTGTCCAGTGACAGAACGTGGGATATAAAGTTATTGATTCTAGGTGTCATTAAATTCGAGATGGTTCGTAGAAACAGGCGTAAAGTAATAGACAACCCTAGAATTGAGAGGGTTAGGTATGGCCAACATGGCAAGGAAATTATCAAAACTGTTAAGGTGGTTTCATAACGTGTGGTGAGGGATTCTATTTAGTTATTCATCATCGCCAGAAAATAGTAATGGAAGATTTTTCGTGAAGTGTGGATCTTCAGAAGATACATAAACTATAGATTTAAAAACAGTTCCTGTTTTAGCAAACCTTGTATATGCACACTTTTGCAAGAAATTAATAAAGATTTGTTGCAACCGCGTTTTTGAAGTATTGGCAGCCGTAAGGATACACGCACCTAACGAAGTCACATTTTACAGTTCATGCCCCTTTCTGTGCGTGTCGCCATTAAGCGCAAAGCGGTTTGGAATCTCACTTGTTTAAATCACATGTTTTGCTAACAAGTCTTTTTCTATGTTTTATTGTAGTAGCAAACCCGCAGCGGAGACTGTATGATACCATGGAAGAGTTATGGGCCTTCTTTCAAGAGAGGAATTGTCAGGCGATACAAAATCGATTCACTTAGCTAATATTTAAAAGAGACTTTGGCGGAAAAGATCTGTACGGAGTGGTAGGACTGAAGAAAACCGGCCTTGACAATTAAACAAGAGACCGTTTACCTTCGAATTATCTAGATGATCAGTATCAGTAGCTGCATCTCAGTACTCACGGAAATAAACAGTGAAGAACCTTATCTTCCCATTCTTAAAGAGATCGGACTCTTGTAATCACGGAGTACTTAAGAGCAACTCGAAGCTGCATTGCTTTGATGATGAAGACAGTGCACAGAAACAAAACTTGAGTTTCAGCAAGAGTGTTATCATTATACACACACCATAACATCAGTAGACCTTAAGAATTGCCTTAACAGTTCACTCACCTAGCATACAGTGGCTGTTGCGTTTTTGTTAGCAGCGTTACTTCGTTGGATGTAGGAAGGTTATTTACAATTTCGGCCCTTTGGATGATAGTAGAACTAGAAAAGAATAAACCTAGGTTACAGTTGTATTTTCCAAATAATTACTTTGGAAAAATGGGGTATCCATGTATACTCGTAGCGCCCCTCCATTAGGGCTGTGAAAAACCTCGGCAAGAAGGACTTAGGATGCCTTTTAAGTAAAATGTATTTATTTTAAGCTCGTTTCAACTGACTGCCTTGTCGCTGAAGACCTCTGGGGCATATAAGCTGGTCGAGGTGTAGTTATGGACAAAGAGTACCGTTTGCTTACTGATATCGGTAAAGGAAGTGACTCATATTTGTATGTAGAGGCTCTTAATACAAGCTTCAAGCGCTTTCGTCCGTCATTTTAACCTACCTAGAGTGGACCTACGCTTCTATGATTCGCACCTTCCTTGCACACTTGAACGGTGTCGGGTACCAAAGGAGAGCCTCGAACTTATTTTTTTTTGTTTCTGCTTTAATAGTAAGAATGTGCAACTGCGTTTTAGGAATGGTTTTACACATAACGCCTAGTTCATCTAGTCGTGTGGCCTTTTTAGCATTTGTATATTGATATGTTTTACGAAGGTCGCTTTAGTAGTAATGATGTTGATGTAGTGGAACCAATGGGCACCTGTCGTTGGTTAAAGCTGCATGACGTAATGGAAAACGATGACATGAGTGATATTTTCAATACCTCGTTTTATTTTGCCGCAAACTTAAATCTGGTTTTATGCTTTTTTGTATTGTATGTTAATTAGAAGCTCTGCTTTAGCTATGTTACCCTCGTATCAGCAGTTAAGAAATGTAGAACAGGCGAGGGAGTAAATATGCAACGGGACAGTAGGTACAGGGTTGATATTAGTTCTTACGATTCTTGTTGAGTTTTCGCAGACGTTGCACGCTTAATGCGAATTGGATGAAGTCAGTGACTCAGACAGGAAAGGGGAGGGTTCGAGGGGGGGCAACGTTTGTGTTTCTGTGTATTAAACTAATCTCTCATTTTATAGGTTAGTTGGTTTTGAAGTTTATTATGGAGGGGATGTTTCTTAATCAAATAGCTGCTTACTTGTTAAGGATTTCAATGTAAAGTGATTCTTGCTGATGAATTGACTATCTTATAAATGTGTAAATTATTTTGTAGTCACCCTTTTGTTGAGGTTAAAATTGATCGGATATGATGTTTTAACAACATCTACCAAGGCAGTTGTTTTATCGCGATTGTTCGCCCGATTGGAATACACGTACCATGCTTCTTGGATCCCTTGAATACAAGGACCCGTATTTAAGTGCTCTGGATGCAACTTGTTGTGTGATAATCGCCCGTTGCCTATGCAGTTAAGTTCTTAATGTTATCTTTCCCGATACAAATATTCACCTTCTGTGGAAGTTAGTACGTTGATTAAAATGATCTTTATACGAAGATTCCCTTCTCGTTTTTACAGTGTCGCGTTCCTTGGTATTTGAACCTGCTACTGTCTGTACGCCTGAGATTTTTCCCGGAACTCTTAGTAGTTCGTTGTAGGTTGGTTTTGGTACCGTTGTACGTGAACCATTTCGTACAGATTTTTCGGTTTGCAAACCTAGTTCTTTGTGGTGTCTTCGTTCCACAAGTATGCTGGCACAAGGCAGGATTTGAAACCTCATTCCTGGTTGCCCTATCCATGATATGACCCAAGAAAAAAGTTTAAATAAATCACTGCAGACGTCAGTTGTTCCGCTTTGATCTATTTTTGACAGTTCTTTGTGATTAATGTTCAACCTAATGTGAAAGTTTGAAGTAGCGACAGCGAACACTTTGTCTCGAATATTTCAAAGCGGGACCCACGCGTTGCATCCTTATAGAATGTGATAGGTATCATTCGAAAAGCATGAACTCTGTTTCGCTTGGTAGTTGAACTTCCACAGCCTGTCAATCTTTCTGATGGCTAACCAAAACAAGGTGCCTCCGCAGCGTCGTACCATCACAACTCGAGAACCGATATACGCACAGTATTTTGTACAAGACGCGGAAAATATTTCGACAGGTTTGGAGTCCTTATGTATAAAAAGTAGTATCTTAACCAAATGTGATTTGATTTGATGTATGAAAAATCATTACAACATCTCTTGCGTGATAGCTTAAGCAATGTAGACTTTGGAGTGACAGTAAGAAAACACTGTATTAAGCATGCCGTTGCCACCACGTAACCAAGGTGGTTATGAGCTAACAAACGTTTCCGTTTTAGTCGTGTATTGGTCGCTTCTTGGCCCTTGGATTAAGATCGGGGAGTTGTATCTTTATTGATCAGAATGCATCCCCATGATCTGTGAAGGGCGGTGCCTATTTGATGGTTTACTGTTTATTGAAGGTATTTTCGAGCTTCCTACTCATCAGGGGTAAATGGTTGAGAGGTTGCTACTTTGTGTGTTTAGCATATAGGGGCTTGCTGGTCTGCCTGGCGACCCAAAATCGAGAGGTGTCAGCCTTGTATTCACATTATTCTTTTCTTGATTTACTTAGGGCAGTTTCGATAGAAACAAGCTTAGGCCGCCCATTCTTATGTCCGAAGTAGAGTCGGCAATTCGACATTTAAAGAATGGCGAAGCTGCAGGAAAAGATATCCCTGCAGAATTCTTTAAGAACCTAGACCTA
>JAAAKM020000172.1:0-25112 GCA_010016025.2 Alatinidae sp. Z8VKAUB7J3 | reverse complement strand
CACGCTTTAGGAGGAAATAACAGCTGGGCACTGGTCGAAAAGAGCCGAGTAAAGTTATTGTTTCACTGTAAAGTATCCAGTTCCACGTAAACGCTTCCTGTACTAATGAATCTTTGACTAAATATAAACAGGTTATTGCCTTAGCAGGAGGAGTCCGTTGACTTTAATTTCACTTATTTTTCAAAATGAATTTTAAAGGGCATATTGTGGCGTTGCAAAAATAGTCTTTAAGTCTATATCAATTAGTTGCTCTTGGTACGGAACTTGTTTTGCTGTAGCTTTTCGCCGAATACTGACAGTCCTCTGGAGGACATGAATGCACTTGCTTCTATTATTTTCTTATTCACACCCGACAATATGTAATGATAAGTGTTCCTCTAAAAGCTTTAACGGAACGTGTCTGCTAAGGGTTATCTTTGTATTTGTCGTAAAGATATCTATGACTCAGCTGCTTAATGCAATTTTTAGATCTTAAACCGTAAACTAACTCTTAAGAAATTAGCTTTATCAGCGTGTGCGTGGTTAGAATGACATCTTAATGTAAAAACTATTAGACCTTTAACTTGTTAGCCAGCACCGTGGGTTCACCAGTTAAATATACATATAAGCTTTACTCTATAATCAGAGGATAGTGCAAATTGTCTGGGGTATAAGCGTTTTTTTCGTTTCTTTATGTTTTTAATAAAATCGTTTCATTGCACTGAAATATAAAGAGCTGTAGGAAAAGGGGGGATCTAAAAGGGGGAATTAGTAGCTTCAAAGTATTTGTAACTAAAAACCTTAAACTGTTTATGATCATAGCAGCCTGGAAAGCATATAAAAGGAAAGGGATTCACTAAGCATCAGCAGGTGCATAAAAAACTAATTTCTGATAATTTGGAGAGTCCTGCTTCAAATGTTTAGTTTATCGCCCTTTACAATGTGCTTGTTAACAGACCATACTTTATCGTGATAACTAGAAATGTTTAGGAATGAGTAAAAAAGAAAAGATCTGTTTTTCACCAAGCTTTACAAGGAGTTTGAAATTATCATTCTGCTTGGAGATGTTAAGCAATGACGTAATGTTAATGCTCACTGTACTACAGACGAAGGAGGAGAATAAGAAGATGGTCGACCGCAGTCGGAGGAAACACGAATGCTCCTCGTTCCTTAGCTTCTACCACTACAGTGGTGGGGGTGGGCGCCACTCCTATCAAGTTTTTGGCCACCTCTCCCAGCATAGCTGGTATTCATTTCACTGACCCCGTAAGAAAGGAAGGCTGAGTGAACCTTGGCACCACTATCTCGAATCGAACTCCGGTCGCTCGATTTTTAATGTAAGTCCAGTACCACTGGACCGCCGTACTATAGGTCGGTTACAAAATAGACCAGTTAAGCTACAATGAATATGATTTAAAGGAGTAACTGGGCTGATGACCTGTAGATAAAATGACTGTTAACGAGACGTGGCTTTCTTCAATCGTTTCAGATAATGCATCATGTATCAAGTTCGGCACACTGTGTAGTACCGAAACTACCAAAATTGTTACTTGGAGACCATTCTTTCGTTCGTTTGTTTGTTTGTTTCACCATAATTTTTAACATAATCTTACTATTAGAAACTACAAGTAACTGACACCATCACAGAGCCACCTTTTTATCTTATTTTAATACGACGTAAATGGTGTTACAGTCGTGCTGGTTTTGAATCTTCAAATCACTGTACGCGATTAACCCCCAAGCTAGAAAGGCCTTGATTACGCGGTGGCAAAGACATGCTAAGCACAGTATTTTCTAGAAGATGCGAATAATATTTCTACAGATTTAAGACCTATAAAAGGATACCCAGCACCAAAAATATGTGTGAGTATGTAAGTTAGTATGCGATGTAGTTTAATCTATCAACATCTTTAACCCATCTTTCGTGATACCTCCAACAATATAGACGTTTTGGAGCCGATTTTTAAAATTCACTGCATTAAGCATGTCGTTGCCACCACGCAACAAAGGTCATTGTGGTTTAACGTCAGTTTGTGGTTGAGTTGTGTAAGCAGTCCTGTACAAATATATGATTGAACCTAACGCAGAGACATAGAAGGTGTATCTGTACAGCGACGGAGGAAGATAAGGCGGATTGGGGGGAGGGGGAGCAAGTAGGCTGAATTTTTCACTTTCCACTAAGGTGCCTCTGTTCATTGTGTGGATAGGGGTGTTTCGTGTTGATATTAATATCTTGCAGTAAACGTAACACAATGCCTGTGGCAATCAATTTCAATTTTGATAAAACGAAAAGTAGCAACGGAAAATATCGAGATTTGGCAAATCTTTGGGGGGGGGGAGTGGCTCCCTCTGTCATCCTGTTGCGCCGTCCCTGTTGTATGATGCAAAACATGCCCTGTGTCATGTTTAGAGAAAAAAACGCATTCGTTTATGTTTTTACGGTTCTTGAAACTCTTAACAAAAATGTCGGTTAACGGACAAAATATGTACAATAGTGTCATGATTACGGGTTGAACAGTGTTGGAGGTCATGTCCCTCCAATCCAAATTATTCTGCACTGCCTGGGCGTGTTGATTGCTACAATAGTATTAAGTACAGGAAAGAAGTTTCAAGTTCCTTGTCTAACGAGAAAGGTTGCTGTTTTGTTATCAGTTCAGTTGTAAGCATATTATTATCAATTTTTCTACCCTCTTTAACAGAATATTGTTCTGCCTATAACCTACCTTCATCTCAGGCTTCTTGTACACAGCATAAGGGTATTGATTTAGGGTGCATAATACTTTAACTTTTGGTTTCTGAAGCTCATCAACCCATTCACCAGACTTTCAAAGAAATCTACCACCCACTCGCAGCTATACACATGTTTGACGGCATACTGCACTTTGTAGCCAATTTCTTTACAATACCAAGTTGATGGAACATGCTTCATGTTCCTCTTAGTCATTCCCTTTAAAGCCTTTTATTCTTTTTATCTGCTAAGCGTAACATCTCCATTACTAGCAAATATCAGTAAGACCGATAACCATAATTCTAAACTGATTTTTTTCTTTCTCTGTACAGGCACCGGTTTAGTTGTTTGAGTGAAAATAACTTGAAAATAAAAATTTCTGCCTCCGAATTTTCAACGTACTTCTTCGTGTTTGCGCAGTGCAAAAATGAAAAATGAAAAAAGAAAAGTGGAAAGATAGAAGAAGAGGGAGCAGTGTATATGATGATGTTGATGGTGTTGATAGTGTTGATGGTGCTGATGTTGACAAAGATAAAAATACTGAAGACAATGGTAATAAGAATAACAATAATAACGATTACTTAGAAGATAATGATGATGATGATGATGATGATGATGATGATGATGATGATGATGATGATGTTAATGAAGATCAAGCGACTTTGACACGTCTTTTTGATTAAATATCTGGTTTTATATTATGATGTTTAGCGAAAATGGGTACTTGAGTAAGTTGCCCATTGCACAAGTCCATTACGAGAACAAAAAAGGCCAATATGGTCTTTACACCAGAAGTAAATTTTACTCGAAAACAGTCTTTAAGAATTTACGTCACAATACATCACTACACAACCTGGCAACAGGGTTAGATTTTTCACTCAACTTTTCTAGGATTAAAGGTAAGTTGAAAATCCAGTCGTTTGACAAGGATTTTATTTGCTCAGATGTCAAATGTCCGCCCGGGCAGAGCCCCTTCTCTAAGAGTCATGTTGCTCTAGTAGGCCAGAGCAGCTTTGTGTGTCAATAAGAGGAAATAAGATATTTGATAGGGACAGTGCAATAGATGAAAAAGTCAACGAAACTCTGCGACTAATCCGTTTTATTCTTCCTAACACAAGGACGCGTTAGTTGTTGACGCAGTGAAGATTACGTGGATGACGTCAAATCAAACTTTAGTAAAATCAAGGTAAATTGGTTAGTTGCCTTTTGCATTATTTTCGGTCTCCCGTAATGTCTTAGAAAAGAAAATTAAATAATGATTAGTGAAAGCAATTTAATAGTTAGGTGTCCTTCCCTTTTAACCGTTGCTTTAGGCCAAGATCTGCAGCATTTAAAATGAAGAGTATGGCAGAGTTCATTGCCGTGTTAAATATTTTCCTGTTTTGTGGGCTGATGCCTAACCGTCACTGCAGGCTAAACGAGGTTTATCTTCTTAAACACAATCTCATATTCTCCAGCAGTCTTTCTAATGGAGAAGGGGAACAGAAAATAAAATTTCATCTAATAATTCTTAGGTCGTCCCAAACATTTGAAATTGTAAAATCAATTTCCACTGTTAGTGTTTGCTTGTACTGTGAATTTTTCACCTTCACTCTCTTCTTTAGATATTCATTTTAGTTTTCTAATTGCTAATGTAATTTCATGTTTACGTAAAGGTGATTACTTTAAGGATTTGTTTATTATCGTTATGATTTTTTTAAAGAAATTACCTTAAAAGGATGTGATAGGTATTGTTAGGGAAAGGGCTGGTTTAGAGCTGGTCCCGGGAGAACAAGGACTTCATGAAAGGTATGGATGAGAGGGGTGGCACCGCAAAGTCAAAGGTGGGGGCTGAGATACAATTAAAGGTTTCAGGTTATTTCACCAGAAAAGAACTTGCATCTTTTGACACAATGGTTGTACTTAAAGGGCAGTTTTATACAAGAAGAGAAGTGTTGAAATACTACAACAAGCAACCAATCCTAATACATTTAGTAATACCCTATTTATTACATTTATTTTGTCCATTTCTAATAACTTTCAAACAAGTTCAAATGTAATTTGCCGAATTTAAGGAGGATTTCCTTCCTAGCGTTTAGTTTTCATTTTCATTTTCACTGCATGATGATGATCTTCAACAACATAAACAGATCGGTTAGTATAATTATATAACTTAGCACTTGTCAAAGGGTAGATAATTACGACATCACTCAGAATTAATCAAGACAAACGGTCTTCTACTTCACCTTCTGGATGCAAGAGTTGATCAACCAAACTTGATTGCACCCAATTATCGGGTATTCATATTTTCCAGAAATACCTATTTTAGTTAGAAAAGAACACTAGAGAAATAGAAAAGCATGTTAGAAGGGCTAGTCCCAGACCTCTCGGGTCCATGTTATTACATCAGTAAATCTTAGGGGTAGTCAGTCGTCACTTTTCGCTTGAACAGCATGGATGTGTAGTCGTCAAAGCAGGGAACGGTTGGCATTGTGCCAACCGTAGTCGTTTATCAATTTAGTATATTCTTTAGTCAAACTTTATTATAATGTTATCATCTTAAGGATTTAGTACGGAAAAGAAGAGGTAGAAAATCGAATTCCCAACATTTTTGTTCTTCTTCACATTCTCATGTTGTCTCTTCGCAACAAAGCATGTCACCACCAGGGATAGAAACCGTGCCGGACGGCAGTTCTTCCATGGTCAAGTCACATGGCGCAGAGAGGCAGTCTCCAATCTCGTTGAGCTGAATGTCGATGTCCACCGGTGGATGATTGGGAGCTAATGTGCCGACCAGAGAAATAAAAAAGTATGTTAACAGCAGAGGTCACCTAGCTCAGTTGGTAGACCAGGGTTCGATCCCTGGTGGTGACATGCTTTTCTATTTCTCTAGTGTTCTTTTCTAACTAAAATTTCAAATCCTCTCCTCGCGATAAATATCTTTTTATAAAACCATAGGTCATTGGCAAGGAGTTGGATTATTATCAAATGTCTGCTAAAAGCATGATTTGCAATTTCGGCCAATAGTGCTCTTATTAGATATGTAATATTTGTGTTGATAAAAGCAGCTATTATTTCTATTTTCTTTATTCTCTTTAGCAGAGAAAAACCTTTCCTGGGCCAAAAAGATGAAGCCCCTAGCCCTCTACCCCCATGGAGCCGCCACTGTGTGTTATCACTCGTTGCAGAAGATTGCATCAGATTAAGCAGAACAATAATGTCTAATTGTTAACAAAGCAACTCGACGCATTCATTGATATTCTTATGCCACTATAACTCGCTGTTTTCCTTTAACTATGGTACTTGGGACAACAGGATCCTTTCACACAGGAGTTTTTAAACCCTAAACACAAATAAAATTTTATACCTATAATTTTTGTTCTAACAAATGTTAACAAAATACAGCCAAACACTTACAAATATCAGGTATGTCTGACAGAAAGAATACAAAACTTCTAGTTCACAAACAACAAAATACTCCAATCCATTAATACATATCTCAATTCTTCTTTCTTACTAAGAATTCACGCCTACCTTACAAGTAGCGTGGGTTCAATAATAATAATGATAATAATAATAATTTTTAAGTCTTAATTTGTTGATGGATTAATTAAGTCAATTCCAATAGCTACTTACGTAGCGGCATATTCAAATCAGTGCAGGGTATAATGTATAGTGTAGAATCGGTCGTGCCAATTTTCCATACAAGGACTGCGTTCATGCGATGAAAAGAAGGTGCCCACGTTTCCTAGCTCTGGTGTTGAACCTCTAGTGTTATTTGAATGCAAGCTCTAGGGTTGAAGTCTGTGAAAATCTTTATTATTTTATTACATTTCAATTGTCTTGCCTTGGAACATCTTCCCAATATGTTTGTTTACTTTTAAATGTCCCCTTACTCATGTCCAGATGTGATGTAACGAACATAGTGGGGTCTTATTCGATTGAAATAAAAATAGGTATGAAGAAATGGCAGGCATTATTAAGAGATGTCACCCAACGAACTGTGGAAGGAACAAGGAACAAACGCATTGAAATGGAAAGTACTTACAGCAAGGCAATAAAAAATGAAATACAAAACGTGACCATAAGATTTAGCCATCAGACTTGATTTGCTTAAATCAGAAAAGGACAGAAATTTGACCGATACAAAAGATATTTTGGACTCTTTGAAGGAGAACTACTGTATTTTATATAATGAGACTGGCCATGAAAAACAAAACGTCACCGATAATATTTCACAATTCAAAACAGAATAAACTGAGCATGGCATTTCTTCTCCCACACAATCTGAAGTCGAAGAATAAATGAGGTGAAGCTTGTAAAGTAACTTGGATATAATGGAATACCAGCTAGGATACCACTGTCAGGTGGCGATGCTACAATTAGGTGGGTAAACTGTGGCATATGGCAGACTGTCATGCGGCCAATTGGTTTGAAAGAGCTCTGTTTATACCCATACTCTAAAACGGAAACCCACCGTTATGATAAATTCTAGAACAACCTCACTCATTTTCCATGCATGCAAGATAATGCTCGAATCATCCTGGAGAGGATGACTTAAAAATGAAGTGAGAAATAGATCAAGCACATGCAAGTTGCAAGGAACATCGTGGAACTCGAGACTGCATTTTTAATAATGCCAGAAAATGTAACAACACCTGTATGTCTGAATTGTTGACTACTGAAGGGCATTTAACAATATCAGGTACAAAATCTATGGATCTGTATACCAAAACTGGAATTCCCGGAACATATCATAAAACCTTTTGTGTCTTACTTCCTGGCCTAGCAGTTCAACAGTCAGTATTACCATCTAGAAAAAGGTTCGACAAGACTGCGTACTTACCCCTTGCATTGTTTTACATTTTATACTGGAAACATTATTCAAGAAAGGGGTTTGCCAAGGCCGTGTACTAACACCAGCATTGTTTAACATTTATACTAAAGACGTTATGCAAGATAAGTGACGATAGAATTGAGGGGATCGACCTCCCTCATGTAGGAGTAATATCACTTGGCTACCTACAGTATGTAGACAATGCAGTTTTAATACCGAAGTCAAGATTCAGACTAAATTCTTATAAAAAGGATATGAAAGATAAAAGTGAGACATATGGACTAAAAATGATCACTAAAGAGACAAAAGTTGTGCCAGTAACAAAGGCTTAAAATTTTAAATAGGATAGATTAGATATAAATGGGACTGTGCTTGAGGAAGTAAACTGCCTCACCTATCTGGTTTCCCAAATCCAGAGCAATATAACCAGCGCCAAAGAAATATGCTTGAAAAATAGTTCTGTAAACACTTAAGGGAATGAAGAAGCTACCCCTAGGCCAGAATAAAAAATTAAAACTAACAATTATCGAGGCATACATGATGATTGTACCAAATGGCTCTTGCAAAAAGCATATCAAAGACGGAACACATCATTTGAAATCCGAAAATTCCCCGAGCAAATATATGAATTGAATGAGTAGTGTCAAGTAAATGGTTGCCTCCTTATGTAAAGAGACAGAAATTACCATGCTTTAGACATGTGGGAAGACATAACGGAATGTAGAAATCTTTGTACCTGGCAAAAGAAGACGGGGACGGAAGAACAATGAAAGAAACGTTGGGAACAATGAACAGAGTGAAAAGATTTTCTGAAGATGGGCAGGTATTTGGGCTGTCATGCGAGAAGCAATCCTTGGAAAAGAGTTTGCTACAGCGACGATGAACTAAATGTTCTGTAGGAACACAACACTGTGAAGGGAGTAAACTCTAAATTCGTTCTGAAGTCTGTACTTTTCATACCACCAAATTCAAGTTTCTAAGTTTCTTGTGGAAAACATTTATTGAAACGCAGTTGTTGATAATTCAAGAGATAATTCAAGATCCACTTGTTCTAAATGGACTGTATATTTTGCTTCTATTTGATAATGATACAATTCCTGATACAATATTTAAGATGCTGGTTCTGAGATTAGTCCTAATTCTTCTACTGAATGGTCTCTACAATGAATATGAGTATGAAAAAATTCTGTTCTTCCTCGATCGTACTCAATTCATATTCTGTTCGATTCGGTCCTGATTATCGTCTGATCTTGTTATTCTAAAGAGTAAAAAACGTGCCCTGAACATTTTTTATCTAAAATGAATGGCATCAAATTTTCCTACTTTAAAGAAGAGTTAGCCATATATTTAAACATAAGGTTTCCTATTCCACAATTCTCTACTGGAGAAAACATTAAACTGGTTATGACTGGAATTCATCTCTAACTAGGTGAGTGCTTATCCTTGAAATAAACATCAAATTATGTCATTATGGTGATCTTCTTCCCCTAAAAAAAGAGCAATCGGTTTTCCCCGAAATTTAGCAAGTGGGAGGCATCACGTGAAATTTCCTTTCTTGTATAGTTAATTACGTCATCAGAGCCGGCGTGGATCTCAACGTCTGGCATGATCCAACGTTTCTGTACTGCAATACAACCAGTTATCTAACGGTTATGCTCTAATGAGTGATGTTTCCGGCAAGGGGAGCTTTAGTCTTTGTTGGTCTGCCTCACAAAAATAATATCCTTAAACATAATTATTAAAAATAGTGGTTAATTTAGGCAATTAAAATCTCATTCGTGTATAAAACTCTTCTGATCTTTCACTCACAATTCAATCGGATGATAGGACAATGGCTTTCTATGATCATTTCATTTTCTGTAATTCCAACATGTGATTTATCGTATGCCGAAACACGTATTCAGAAAACCTAGTTTTAAGGAGATGACTCAAGCAATAGAATAATGAATTTCAGTTCTTTTGTGCATACATGCAAACGTAACCTGCACGATGCCACTTAATAATATACACGTAAGCATCTTTTTGAGCACACAAACTGGCAGAAAGGTCTTTTGTTATATTAGCTCTGCGCAGATGAACGTATTTTCAAGATTTCTGATTATAAAGTGCAGCAGTAAGTTCGATGATTGACCGACAGAAATGTTGCGTGCAAAGACCGAAGTAAAACGTTCAGGCGGACTCGATCCGAGTAAAAATTGGTTGCTTAGTTGCTTTCATAGTGTTTACATAGCATGTAGTTGTCCCTGTAAAGTAATTTAGACTTTGCCTTCAAAATGGCTCCAGATAACATTTATTGATACACATAGGTATTCCTTTTCAAGGCGTGCCATTTTACAAGTTTCTTCTCAAAATTCTTGATCCCTCATTTCTGCAGTGTTTTCTTAAGAGTCAAAATTAGGACGGTCTGCTCCACGAGGATCGTCCCGGGGACACTACAAGACGGGTCCAGTAAGCTCTCAATGGGGCCAGATATTGCCAGCTAGAACCAATTGTCAAGAGCTTGAAACTGGGTTGAGGCTGGGAATTTTCCATGTAATTCCTGCTTTGTCATGTGAAGTTCCCATGACACATTGTAAATAGCTCTTGGCATTTGATGATAAGCACCTAACATAATAGTGTAAGTAGCTAAAGTCAGATCAACTTGTGCTTCGCACTGTCTTACTTACCTTAGCTTACAGGATTGGACAAGTTACCCATGCGTATTCCACTCTATCTCTACATGGTTCTCGATCCAACATCACCACTACACTGTCTAAAGCTTAGGAAAAAACTGCTCAAGGCTTCCTTTCCGATAGGGTCCTTATATTGATATCAATGTAATTCTGATTGTAAACTCTCCATATTGTTGAATGCAGTGACACCTCATAGCGATGCGTGTTCCCTTAGCAATCACTGTCTCCTGTGCTGCTTATACCATTCTTTTCACAAACTCCTAGTTTTCATTCTCAGACATCTCCTACAACAACCCTCATCTTTATGAAGCGATGGTTTCAAGTGGTACCATGGGTGCCCATTTAGTGATGACACCAGGGGTGGTGGTGGTTTCAACCCCTTGTCGTACCTGCCAGAAGATCAATCACGTAGAACACAGATCTTGTCATGTATCTATCATTTCTACTAACAAATCTCAAAACAGTCGGTTACGTCACTATATTACATAAATTTCCATAAATTTACATAAATTCTAATAATTTCTGAACAATATAACACCACTCACTTTTTGTCACATCTGTGGCAAAGAAGCCATAGGAAACACTGCAAAAGCAAAGAAATAGCAAACGAGAGGCCTATTTCAAATCATAAATTTCAAAAGATGGAAAATCGTTCGTGAATATCTAGTAGAATAAAGAAAACGTTATATTTAGTAATGTCGCACCCCCTCCTTTCACTCTCACTTGGTGGCACTGCCCCTGTTATTCTCTCTACTCTGAAGTCAGGAGTAGACGATCAGAATGGAGTTTCTACGATTCCTCTTTGGCACCACGAAAATAATAAGAGGGCAGAATTCGGAGTGGCATGATTTTCTAGTAAAAATTGTAATATCATATGGAGAGATACTAAATTTTATCCCATATTAATTCCATCATGTCCTCACTACTGTAGTATCCATCAAGCTCACTCAAAGGTCTCACTTTGGTAAGCTCAATAAAAGTTACATTTTATACCTTTAAGCACCTTGACTTGCATGACTGATCTGTTTTTATCTGAGAAACATCGTTGAGAAAGTATCATGTGAATCATTTAGATACTCACTATTTATATGAGGGAGTAAAAAGTCTTTATAAAGCAAACCAACCTAAGCATATTAGGGAGTAAAAAGTCTTTAGAAAGCAAATCAACCTTAGCATATGAGGGAGTAAAAAGTCTTTATAAAGCAAACCAACCTAAGTCTATGAGGGAGTAAAAAGTCTTTATGAAGCAAACCAACCTAAGCATGAGGGAGTAAAAAGTCTTTATGAAGCAAACCAACCTAAGTCTATGAGGGAGTAAAAAGTCTTTATGAAGCAAACCAACCTAAGCATAAGGGAGTAAAAAGTCTTTACAAAGCAAACAAACCTAAGTCTATGAGGGAGTAAAAAGTCTTTATGAAGCAAGCCTAATACGCAAAGCCGGTGTAAAGAATAAGATTAATGGCTTAAAGTTTACCTTGTTTTGGTAGTTTATTTTGTCCTAACATCAAGCTCTTCGTACCTACGAGCAACTAAGGATACTGTTTTATTAATACCGATGACGAACAACTTGACGAGTAATTGAATTGATACGTATTTTTGGATATGGCTGCTTTCTGTTCGTCATTAGATACTGGCAGTTGAATTCCCCTGTTACTTTGTTTAGTGACGACACTTGATACTAACCGGAAAGTTCTCGGTTTCACGACGCCCTTCGTTTTGGTTTCGTTTGCCGACAAGTTTCTCGTAACTACCGATGAATAGATTAGCACAGATTGACGTCAATGTGACTTTGTTTCCGAGGAGATTCTCGTAACTACCGATGGATAGATTCATAAAAGATGGACGTCAAAGTGACCCGTGGGTTTTTCCTTCTGTTGCAAACAATATATAACGGGCAGTATTCTTAATAGTTAAGCAGTTTCGGACAATTACGATTGTTATAAGTTGACAATAGTCGCTTTTGGCATGAAATGTTTCAATTGCTCCCTGCTGCTCACAAACGGTAACACGCATTTAAATGGCAATGGATGAAAGTTGACTTAATTCATCAGAAGTAAATACTACAAGCGCAATCGTGTTCTTTCAATGCTCGTCAAAGCAATACTCAAAACTTTTCCCTAGTGATGAGTTCAAAATGTTAATATTTACAGGCAAACAGTTTTTAAACATCATTTTCACTACCCCTTCACCCCAACCCCTATCGTTCCACAATCAGCTCGTAACTTTGATCCTTTGGACCTCCATTAAGCCCACAAAGGTACATAGGGAAGCTTGTCTTGCTTTGCCAACCCTTTGCTAGTTTAAACAATTTGTTTTATTACGCCACTCCTTGTCAAATAAAGTATCTTGAGAATTTTATTGGTGACACTAAAAACGTTGCCGTCGCAATGAAGTCTACTACAACGGAAAGGTAGATGAAATTTCTGACGATCCCAAATCCCATCAAAGCAGAAATAAGATGGTTTATACAACATTGATTTAAGCGAACGTGGTGCTCACATTATATTATCAAAAGTTCAAAAACTTTAGGTATATCTCCGTCACTGTTCTCGGATGGGTCCAACAATTTGGATTTTCGTCCATGGAAGAGTAACAGCAGGTTTTCTTGCCGTCAATGGAACGTTCTTTGCCTCCGCAGAAAAGTATTTAGTGAAACATGAAGAAGAGAGTGAAAAATAAAGTATGGCTCTTATCTACTGCTTCTAACTAACAAGGATGGTGCCTGTGAATTCAATCATGGAAATTATTTTACCATCAGTAGATGTAATCTTTCTAAAGCAGCAGTGCCAAATATTTCAATGCCACGACTCCCCAATATGCGTGTAAATAAAAGTTCTTTATGCTTAGATATTTGATAGGAAGAAATTTCAAAGGCATCATCTCTTTTTCCTTATCGGTACTTCATTTATATTTATAGCAAAGACATTTTAACAAGCCACTAATAATTTGACAATTTAGTAATTCATGCATCTCTTCATAAATTTCGAAGTCATAGGCAGAAGATAGTGCGAAATACCTTTTATACTATGTAAGGATGACAATAATGTCATTAACATTTTTTTAATGCGCGATTTAATGATCCCCCGCACCTTACAATTCAGAAAACTGAAGCTTTACAGAATTGACCGGACCAGAGACATTTATTCTATATTAGGCATACTTTAAGGGGGTGTAGTGCATCGTGAAGTAGACTAACGTGGCATAATGATAAACCACAATATCAGTTTCTGATCACTCTTTCAGTTTGTTATTTATTACCAAATATAACCACATTTAAAGCCCTGAAGTCAAACAGGCAGTAGCAGAAAGGTTTTTACAATTTTTCATCATTTTAGAAAGTTCTGGATTGCGATGATTTCCACGAAAAACATATCATTAGAATCCCAACGTCTTTAACATACTTTTTGATACTTAATTGCTGCCCCCTCCCCCTGGTAATGTATTTCCGTTGAATTCTTTCAACCCCCCTCTCATATTCAAATCTTCCCGTCTACTGGGGTTGTGTTGTTTGACTTTCGATCACCTCCATGAATCAGGAAGGCCTTTATTCGTTTGAATAAAACCTTACTAGGATTCTAACCTCGTAACTCGAGGCCTCGTAACTCTTGCATAAACAGACACCTTATACATCTACACAGCTACCAAACTCAATTTCAGTAAAACCCAATCATTGTTAGGTAAAGTGAAGAGTTAATAGTTAGTGTTTACTAAAGAACTATTACAAACAATATCACAAGATGGTCCTTATATTAGCTATAAGAAGAGTTTGCTACGGTGCTACTGTAAGTAATTACTTAGGGTAGATTACACTTATTATTTTCGTAAGAAACCAGTTTATAAGAAACCAGGGCTCAATCTCCCTAAATCTTAAGATACTCAAGGGCTGAATGGGGCTGCTCCAAGAAACCTAAAAAATCTCTGTAAACGATTTAAACTGATTGATAAACGGGTTATTTCATGAATAGGCTAACCTGGAACAGAGGGTATCCTAAATGAAGGGTCTACTTCATCCTTTATGATATGCATTGAACCCCCGCTGTTTTCTAGCCCCCTCCGCGTATTCCATCCCCTTCTATTTGGCACCAGAGAATAAGAAACTGCTAAGAAACTTTGAGGGCTTTAAAGATCAATATTTTAAGAAACTTCGAAGGCTGGACGCTGAGGTAGTTTCTTATTTAAAAAAGTGTAATCGCGTTCATTAAAGCCGATGAGAAATTTACCCAATGTTGGTTCCCTACAAGACTTCTTTCAAATAAACAGCATATATGATTTTACAGAAAACGTTAAATAGTGGAGAGCAGAAACACAGTAACAGAAACACAGACCACAAGAAAAACCAATGTCTATCTAAAAAATACTTCAGCACCCGTACTGGCAGCTCATTTGGCAAACTTGACACAGCCTATGCTCTGGCGACAAAGGGAACTTTTAACGACTTATGTGTTTGTGATTAAACAGAAGCGTGTCACGTGTGTACGTGTCATATGCAACGACGTGTTTCAATCATCTTTTCTACAACTTACTTCGCGAAATATTTCCTTCTTCACTCCAGACGATAACTATAATCAGTGTCAGACGAAAAAGTTTCGAAAAAGAATTTTAATTTCGTTTTACAACCAAATGGGATACTTTTGTCGCATATATTGTTAGGATGTAGTGAGGAAAATCGTACGAAAATCTGACATCTGAACCCATAACCTTTCAGAAATCATATCAGTTCGATTGGAAACCCTGTCACATAGTACAACTTGTCAAGCAGCAGACAACAAAACGTTTGTTTGGTAAGCTTATCTGAAACGTTTGGTTTTGCTCTTTATCTCAAATTTCAACCGCATTAATTTCAACGTGGGTTGGCTCTACGTTATGTTTCACTGCAGAGATTCCACGGTCAGCGTAGGCAGCAAATTCTTTTTGTCTCGTTGTAATTTAAATATTAATTTAAACAATTTCAGCTGAAGATTGTTAATTACTTTTGAAATGTTACAAGTCTTGATCAAAATCAATTTCCGATTTCTGTGTTCTCAAGCCAAAATCCCTCTTAAGAACGTTGTCTCGTTCCATAAGGCCCTAGAGTGCCTTCCTATTGAAATGGAAAGATGACCTGTGACAAGGAAAAGGTTTTGAAGAGAAAGCTAGGGAAGGACAGTCGTGGGATACGGTTAGAAATTGTTTTTCAGGCGTTTTACTGATGATGATTATAATGCTGGAGTTTTAAGACTCATACAAAGCGCATCTTTCCCTGATGGCTCCTTAAGAACTAATCACTTACCCTTAACACCAAAAGGGAGTAAACTACTCTTTGCACTACAACCACTACTCTGCACAGCACCTACTGATGGTTAAATAAACATAATATAATGGCCAATAAAGTTTATTTTAGTTATAGGCAATAAGCAGTTAACATTTGAAAGCAACCACCGCAGACTCTTAAATTAGTCGGCCATCAGAGATTTTGCTTAAATTTTAAATTTTTTTCTACATTGTTGAATTTTCCTTTCAGAAATTTCTAACATAGAGAAATGAATTAATGGTAAATAGTTAGTACTTCCGGCAGCTTATCCCTACATTGGATACTGTAATGAACGAGAAACGAATGCCATATTAAAAAGTATTCCGTCAATACTAGTGATTTGGGACCTTTTTCGGTAACAAGAGTTTGCAGACAGACTCTATGTAAAATGCGTACAAATTAAATGTTCCCTCTAACGAATACTATTTTTATAAATTATGAAATGTTTGCTGTTGGATTTTACAGATACCTTGAATAAACATTATTAATTCTTGGGGGTAAGCCATCCCCAAAATATAGTGCACGCTAGTTAGTTTATTGAATTACGGAATGACCTTGACAAACCCTATTGGTTTTTACGGATGGTTCATACGTATTTGTTAGGTTGTTTGCCAATCAGTTTATTTAATGGTTTGGTCTGACAAGCGAAGACCCTTGCAAATTTTCTCTACGGGAGTGAGTAATGGTAGTAGTCCCAGGAAATGGTGAGATACAGCTGATTGGAAATAAGAGCAGCACTTAAATTTTCAAGAAAACAACACATGAGTGTACAACCAGAAGTTGAGGATTTGAGGAATATCTTTTGTCGAAAAAATAAGATGAGAACCGGTCTGAGGAACAGTCTAGGGCACGATACGAGTAGGATGTGAAGCAGTGGCGGCTCCCAAGGGGGATCAATGGAAACTTGGTCTTCCACTTGTCTCAAAGATCGAGTTTTCAATACGTTCAAATCTGATAAGAAAATCTGATACAAGGAGGATGTGAAGCAGAGGCGCCTACGATGGGTGATCAATGGAAACTTGGTCTTCCACTCGTCTCAAAAATCAAGTTTTCAATTCTTCCAAATCTGATAAGAAATGGAAAATTTCGTTGCGATGGTAGCTCTGTCTTTCAAAACATATTTAAGCCTTTTTAACTTTCATACTTTCATTTATTTGTCGTGAGTAGGCTCGTGAGGTCAGTTGATAATGATTTGTCGATGAAATATCACAAGCTGCCCCTCTTCCTCTTTAACACACACATACGTTTTAGAGCTAGCGCCGTCACTGACCCGAAGGAGATGAGTGGCCTTAGCTTGGCCAGGTCCAATAGTAAGGAAAGGAAGTTACGTTCCAAAACCTGTGAGTACATCATCCAAAATTGAGCCATAATAAAGAAGTTACTAACTTGTGTTTAAGACAAATCAAGTAACTGTTTTCGTATTAGGAGCGGGGTTCGTCGAGGAAGATCAATTTCACTTTTCAACGGTCAGAATCGCATGTTTAAGATAACCCTGATAATCTATATATTAAGTGGATCCGCTATCTATATGAGTTCTATTATAATTGATACATTTATCAGGTGCCTTTTGTCTTTGTGTTTATTTCTCCTACGTTTTTCTTACAAAGGTACTTTCACTTAGCTGATCACTGTGGTGCACCAAAGAACCTCACGATACTACTCCTGGCAACTATTTTTGTTGGCCAGTTCAGAGAAATTAATGTAATTCTACTTTACTATTATTTTACTGACCTGGGATCTCTAGTGTTGCTTGACGCACAAGAAGGTAGTGGTTTTAAGGGATTCAAGCAGGGGATGAATGATTCAAAGTTTGGTGTGTAGGATGCATTCCGTTCGTAAACAACCGCAAAGACACAATGAAACTCGGTCGTAAGATTGGGAAACAAAATGGCACAAACTTAAAGTAGGCATGATACTACCTTGTTATCCAAAGAAAGCTTATCAGTCAGTACCTACAGATATAAGATAGAGTGTGGGTCATGCTCATAAGGAAGTACTTTCTAAAGTTCAAGGTTTCTAATGTTTGGACTTTTGGAGTTTTCTCGCCCAAAGTTTCGAAGTAATGTGTCTTTAAGGCCAGGTACACGGTTTCTCTGTAATTCAGATTCGCAAAATAATCAACAATAACTACGAAAGAGTATATTTGGCAGAGAAAGCTTGGAATATAGGTTAAAGCTCATGCTGATTTACGCATTCCTTCTAAATTTAATCCATATTGACCAGAACACAGATCTGTATTTTCCGAGAGTTGACAATAGCGGGCATTTTTGCTCATATTCGTAGAAACCGAACTTGAACTTGAGCTACACTTGAGAAAACGGGGTGGTCGCTAAAGTTCCTGTAGCATCTTCACATTTTTCTAAATGTAAATAAACATAGACATGACGTCGTATATGGTCAAAGACAACTTTTGGATACAAGGCTATACGAAGTCAGATTACATATCATGTGCCCCTAGAAGAAAGAAATACCATAGTAACTAGAAGGGGATTCGCGGTTTTATGGTCGTCGTCCTTTCTCTGTTTGACGCAAGACAGGACTACATTCCTTAACTTTATAAGAAAGAAGTCAGCTCCTTCACTTTAGTATGTGGAAAATACTTTGCTGTTCTGACGAAAACTGTGGCATATTTTGTAAAAAAGTTATTATAGTTGTCCTTGTTTTTCCCTGACAACAAATCGTTGGAAAAAAGGTTGTTGACAAACGATTGCAGCCTCTCGGGAACTTCGTTCGAGAGTCCCTCAATAAAGCCACGATCATAGAAATTCGCCTTAATCACTCCATCCTTAATTTGCTTTATGAGGCCAAGAAAGTCCTCGCGGCTGAAGAACGGTTCTGTTCGTTGCGTGTAATTTTTCTTCGTGGAATGAACATCAAGCCTCCTCCTCGTCTTGAAAACTTTCCGGCAGAAATTTCATGAGAATTGTAGGTCTCCCATCAATTCGTTAACGTGTTCGTCCGAAATAAAAGTAATGTCAAGACTCTCGTCATCAAAATCTAGCTCTGTACTCGCCAACAATTCATCCTCAGAACTGCGAAAGAAAATTCATCCTCAGAAAAGTCCTCCAACCCAAGAGCTTTGCTATTCATCGCCATTTTAATTCAAATGTTTGTACCGGTTCCTCGTCACGTGACACGTTGAAAAAGGAGTCTCAACATTGAGGTGGCAGCCCTTTGATCTCCACGAAGCATTCCCAACCAGTGAATTCAAGTTACTATGAAAATACCTAGGACTTAAGTAGGGGCCACGTAGGGGGTAAGGTCAGGGTGGTGTACCCCTTCCTATGATTTGGAAACGATAGAGTTATACATTATAAAATATGAACATTGAGAGTGATGAGTAAAAGGTGCAGCAATATACAAGAAACAAAATCATAACTAGACGCATAGCCACGGGGGGCTTTAGCGGGATAAACTTTCCTAATTTTTCTGTCAAGATTCAGACATCCATAGGCTTTCCTTATACAGTTGCGATGTCAGCAACCAAAGTCTCAGAATAGGCCCCAAAGGTCAGAATAGGCCAAACAGATTTCTAACTCTGGGTCTGTGAACTAACTTAACTATATCCCGCTTCCAATGTCTTAGCCCCTCCAGTCCAAGGTACTGCCCGCCGCCAATGTTGAGAAAATAAAGCTGAGTCCACCGACAGGCAGTGGACTCGAACCTCTTCTCGAAACAAACTGGCTCTGTGTGCAGTGACATAGTCAACCTCTCCCTCTCTCATCAATTTATCGGAGATGTGTTTAACAACGTGCATACAGATCATGCAGATAGCTGTGCATTACACCCGACCAGCGTAATATTCATATTAACACGTGGACCACCTAGAAGGCATGGTATTCTCAGTCAATGCTACAGTTACAGCCCTCTAGTAGGTAGAAGAAGCAGCAACATACCAAAATCTTTTCTTTGAAACTTCTAAGTAGAAGTTATATATTGTATTATAGTTCTTGTATAATCATTAATTTGTTACACACGTTATATATAATTTACGTTCATATCACACAAATTCTGGCATTTAAACTCAACATGAATCGTCTCACATTATGAGTGGGTATACCATTTTAGGTGGAAGTTTTGGAACTCTTTATATCTTCTCCACCTCTCCTCAAATTTTACCCTCTTAAAAGTTCAATCCTTATTTTGATAGAAACAAACTATTGTCAGCGAAAAAAATATCTATGCATTATCTACAGTAACAGAAACCGGAATGAATGACTTCATTTTCCAAGATAGACTACAACTCACACAAAAGACCAAATAGGAAAAGAAAGTTTGGTACATTGTTACTTGTAAATTGCTTAACTGTATTTTTAAAATTACTTTTTGCAATGTTAGCTTGACATAAAAGCACATATAGGAAACGGTTCCCCTAAACTTTACTGACTGAATGTTTTGTTTTCTATCACTGAAGACGTTATTACACCACGACGACATTTTCTGTTTTCACCACTGTCTTACTGTTTTGCAAAGCCTCAGACTCTGAAACTGTCGACCCACTCGCAAAGTCAGCGTTCATTACATTGTTTTCGATTTTAAGCATAACGCAATCATCTGTGGCTCTCTGAGATACTAGGAAAATCATATCAGGTTCCGTTCAGAATTCTTTAGACCACTGAAGTGAATGGGCGTTTAGTAACAGCTTCAGAACAAAGGAGTGCACAACAGATGATGTAATTGGTTTCATCGTATAAAAAGGCAGAAGCAGAGATGGCCTCCAAAAATCACCTCAACGCATTTTGCTGCGGAGCTCTCCATCCAAAGCCACTAGAACACCTTGTAACTCAAAGAGTTTTCATTGAAGATGTCGAAACTGGTACGTACAATATTTTTACTAGTTAAAAGTTCTTTACTTAAGAATGTATGTAATAAGTTCTTAATATATATCTTGGAATGGCCAACTTTAACAGGCACAGAGTATTTTTGGTAATGAAATTAATGTGTTTGAATTTAAATTTTGCAATTTATAGCTAACAGTTAAAGAACTATCAGTAGTCAAGCAATATAACGTAGATGTTGGAAAGTTTCGAAAGAACTACCCAAGTCCACCTACTGTCTATGCCATATATTGATATACTAAGACATTCTTCTTGGACGTCCTAGAGGATGCTTTTTTAATGGAAAGTGTGCCGTTATTTGAGACTGTCGTAGATTTAGCCAATATTATTTTATTGTGAGTTATAGTTTATATTTGATTTGTAGATACTAACCCAAAAGTGAAGACGGCTTCATTTCAATTCAAAAATCGATGTAAGGGGAAGACCCTGCTATTGTAATGGGAAGTTTGCTTCATACGTTACGCTCTCTTGAAGACACCTTTGTCTGTATATAATAAACTCCTAATTGCTATGCACCAGTAGGCACGTGGATGCAGAACTCGAAAAGTTAGATCTTTAAAGAGCGAGAAGTTTAAATGCCAACCTAAGTGAATGGTTTCGTTTATCGATTCATGACTTCTTTGCTTCAACCAGAGCATTATCTTAAATTTTGGATGATCCAGAGATTTAACTTGTGTGGTGTATTTTTTCATGTAGATCCTTGTTGCGTTGGTAGCCGTATGCCTGACAATTGTCCAAGGAGCGCCATGTGTGGAGAAGGTGGCGAAAAAAGACAAGAAGTCTTTATTTTACGAGTTAAAGTTGAAGTACAAACTCCTTTTGGATCCACTAAACAATAAGGACATTAAGCAGGACTCTGAAGTACATATTCCCGAGTTCAATGATTGTAAAACAAAAACAGAGGTGCTCTTTGATGACGACCGTATCCCAAGGAAGTATGTTAAAGTGACATGTCCGGATTGTCATCCACATTGCAAAGCCATCAAAGTACAAAAAGCATACATCACCAAGAGATGTGATCAAAGGTTTGGACCTGTTTACCGCCTTGATATAAGAACAGAAACAGTTGGATTTTACCTACATCGTTAGAATGGTATAGATATCGGTAGTAGAATGTAACAAACTATTGCTATTAGAAATTGAGATTTATTTATCAACCCTAAGATTGTTTACGAATACAATATTTACGATCTTATAGAATTTGAAGCTTCAGGATTGTTGGTGTAGAATCACACATTGCAGAATATGAGGGTACGAATGCATTACAGGTATTTATTAGATGAAACAAGATTAAGTGGTAATGCCACATTTGTCAGGAATAGAAGTAAGTGTTGTTTATATTTATGATGAATTACATATATATACAGATATTTATTGTACAATTTTTACTGCTAACAAGTTCGCATTTTTACCAGCAACTTTCGTTAAGGGAAAATACCAAATGTTGTGTAACCGTGAAAGCACATGAGTTTTCTAAACGTTTTATTGAGGTAGCCTTGTCGGATTTGCTGTAGTAGCCGTCGTATAACTGCAGTTAAATCTACTTTATTCACTTATACTATTGCTATTGCTACTATTACTACTGTACTGCTGCTATTGCTTTTACTGCTTCTATTACTACTGCTAGCACAACTAGCATTACTACTACAAGTCCTGCTACTACTACTACTACTACTACTACTACTACTACTACTACTACTACTATTATTACTTCTTCTACTACTACTATTACTACTACTACAACTACTACTACTACTACTTTTACTACTACTACTACTTCTGCTACTACTACTCCTAGGACAAGTAATTCTACTTTCGTTACTACAACTACTGCTGCTGCTGTTATTACGGCTACTGCTGCTACTACTACTACTACTACTACTACTACTACTACTACTACAACTACTGCCATTACTACTACTTTTACTTCTACTTCTACATCTGTTACTACTACTACTACTACTACTACTACTACTACTACTACTACTACAGCTAGTACTGCCACTACTACTACTATTACTACTTAGAAGAGACTTGGAATAGTTGCTGGTTAAAATACGTGCATATTCCTTAAACTCAACTTAATAGAAATATGATGTACTGTTACATGTATATGAACACATATAAAGAAGAAGCAAACATAGAATAAAAGATGACATAGTACGTTAAATCCCTGCAAGGTATGTTTGATGTAGATGTTGAAATTTAGATATTGTCATGCAAAAGCATTGTAGAGTTCATAACGAAGAGGGGAAGCTGGAATATACATATAAGTAAGGGAAGGAGAGGTGGGAAAACGGTAGAGACTAAAGTTTTATTGGTT
Source organism: Alatinidae sp. Z8VKAUB7J3 (assembly GCA_010016025.2). Taxonomy (NCBI): domain Eukaryota; kingdom Metazoa; phylum Cnidaria; class Cubozoa; order Carybdeida; family Alatinidae; species Alatinidae sp. Z8VKAUB7J3. The sequence goes on along the minus strand of JAAAKM020000172.1, from coordinate 2,466 downwards.
TGATTCATAGTAATTTAAGTGCAGTTGTGTAGTCTATAAAAGTCGCTGTGTTGTTCAAAACAGGCTGAGATTCGTGATTTAAATAAAATCAAGCGTCCGAAGCGATTGTTAAACAAGGCATATTGGAAGGAGGGAAACATAATTAAGTAGAGATTATAGGCTATTCTTTTCTGAGGGTGATTGATACATTTGCAAAGCTTAGTATTTCATAGTTTTAGTAAATTAATTTCAAAGTCTGTAGTTTAGTAATATACACGTTCCCATTTGTTTCAACGCTTTAAAAGAATAGTAAGATATCGTACTATCAGAGTATTATAGATTCAGAATTGTTTTGTTAATATGTGGGTTTTCAATAAAATCTGCTTTGGTGTAATTACCATTTGAATCAGAAACTGTAATTATGCACAAAGTATTTATATATTTATTCATAGATTATTGAAGTTTTTTGTATAAATTAAGATTAAGATTTTGATAGAGAATGTTTTGTAAGTATATGTACATATATTAGATTATATTTAAGATCTAGGAGTAGGTAGAATAAATACGCTTTTGACAGAGTCTGGAGACTTTAAGCGCTATTAAATGTCAGTAGATACAAATGTTTAAGAAAATTTGCGGATATCAAATTGTACATCGAATGTAATTATTAAATAAATTGAATACTTTAAAAGCTGCTTGCTCATGTTTATCATAGTTATTTTATCTTGCTTAGCATCATACTAATCTTTTATCTCTCATTGCGCAATTGCAAACTTCTCTATACTAGAAATCTTGAAGTTACAAGTGGCGATGGTACTTGCCTAAAAGGGGTAATTGATATCGAGCCTCCAAATAGTAGAGTGACACGTTTTGTCTTGCTCTTTGTCAATATGCAACGACCTAACGGTACTGGGAACAAACTGTGCAATATGATACCGATCGGATTGGCATTCCTGTTAAAGTAGGGGACACTTTTTGTTAAAAGGGGAACTACCCTCTGCGCTTCTTGTCGCCAGATGTCTATCTTTTGGCATTTCTTAGTCTCTAGTTGTCTATGGTTCTTCGAGTCCAATAAAGACAACATTATGGAGTTTTGTGTCCAAAAAAGGACTGCCCTTAGTGACTTTTATCACTCCATGGTATCCCCCTTTTGCACTTATAATTGTAGAATGGGCCAAAGCAAGTAGTTCTTGCTACAAACGAAATTGATCGGTCCGTCATTCGAGCATACACCTGTTTCATATTTAATAATGACTAAATTAACGTGAACTTATAATGGTTTTCTTTGTATCCGTTGATTTACGATATTAGAAATAATCTTAATTTGAAATATTATATACAAGAAAGCGAACGTGATTTGAGTAGTATCTGGAAAGTACTGTTGCACCTGTCTTCAGTGTAGCTACATTAAGTTGAGATGATGACTTGAATTATAAAGGTGTCTTAATGATTGACTCTATAAAAAAGATTGGTAAAAATAAATGGGCAAGAAAAGGCATATTTATGTTTCAAACAGCGAATGGTAGAAATGTTTAACGTCATTGCTTGTTTGACAATGTTTGTAATAGAGATGAAGTAACCTTTTTTAGGAAAACAAAAATGCCTCCGTTATGGAAACCCTCAGCACCCTCCTTTCCAGAACTGTCTCAGGCGAGCACTTACAGGGACGTAAAGCTACATTGGAAAAAATCTAGTATTTTCGTAATGCCTCTGATTACATTTTCTTCCTTTCGCCTTCCGGTGTAACAGGATTGCTTCACAATCAGAACAAACAAATAAGAACACGTAATGAATTAAGCAACTAAAGGGTTACCGCTTCTGAGAACAGAAACATCCTTTGTAAGGAACAATGAATCTAAATTTATTCAGATTACAAGCGTCTGAGGAGACGCCATAAGGAAAATTTTACAAAGTTTGTATTTCACTAGGCCTTGATCCCTGAACGCCTAAATTTGACACATGAAGGGACTAAACAATTATTTTAGAGATGCATATGAAGTGTTGGGTGGGCGCCTTGCCAAACCCAGGTCCTAGGTCCTGACCCATTTGCTGTCGTTGCCTAGATTAAATAACTGTCAAGCTACCAAAGCCTTACGCTAGATTGTGCTGGACCATAAACATTCCGTAACAATCGTTCATGGATTCTCTCATAAGCGTTTCTCTCTCTATTGGTCGTTGACGGCTAACTGCATGTACTTGATTCGAGGGAAATTGGTCTCCAAAAGTTATTCGCAAAAAATATATTTTCGACAACAGTTATTCATTGTGGAAATTTGTTCGTCAGCAATTGTTTAGCTATAGTTAAATACGAACTAAATGTATGTATGTATGACGTCTAGGTGTTGTCGGTTACAGTCTGCTTTGAGATGCAACCTCTCTCCACCTCAAAGTTGGTTTTCGGTGTAGTTAATTGTATGGCCTTACTTGAAGTTGCTTCATGGCTACTTAGTAAATAACTTGGAGGAAATCAGAAACCAATAGCAGTCG